>JARJEC010035587.1:0-15570 GCA_030264575.1 Tachinus sp. AB-2021 | reverse complement strand
CACAATAAATATCAACAAGTGTATTGCTAGGATAAACAAAAAAATCAATAAAACCCCATAAACACTACAAAACTTTCAAAACGTGACAGTATACAAAATGTCACGCACCCTAAGTGAAGTAGACGAAATACATACTGACTCGGAAATCGGATACTCATTGCCATCCGGTGGTGAAGAAGAATACGAAGAATATGAAACAGATGAACCATTTAGATATCGCACCGAAGATTTTATATCTAGACCGACGTTCAGCCAGCATAGTGATATCGAGGAGAATATTTTAGAATTTGAGTATCCTCTTATTTAATATTTATTAGGTTAGAATTTGCAATTTCTGCATTATAATGAATTTTACTCAACATTCACCGCTCTTTTCTTGTATTAATTATAGGTTTTTTTTAACTTTTGAGAAACATAACTTAAACATAATGTTACCATTGTTTAAATTTAAAATAAATTTTTTCCTTAAAATACTTTAGTCATTCGTATGGGTATGACAACATGAAACCTTACAATTTAATTGTAGCAGATGAGAATACTATCGTATATGTATCTGGAAATTTCATACATTTCTTCGATGTGAACACAAGAGACGTTTGGTTTAGAAGAAGTGCGTTTGGTGGGGGCATAGGACACCTAGCTGTAAGTCTGCAAAAATAAGCATAAGCAGTTTGTTTTTTAATTTTTTCACAGAAAAATCCGAATCCGGATTATCCTCACATAGCAATAGCTGAAAATGGAATCAATCCTCCAATAATAATTTACGAATGGCCGTCAATGGAAATCATGTGTATTTTAAAAGAAGGTGCCTCTAGAAAATTCAGTCATTTGAATTACAGGTTGATCGTTTATGTTTTCTCTTTATAAAATGATTTTTAAATTTCTAACATTTTAGCCCGGATGGAAAGCTCTTAGCGTCGCAAAGTGGCGATCCGGATTATTTAATAACGATATTTAATTGGCCCAAATCAATGATTCTGTTAAGATCCAAATCTTATGTAAACGATGTGTTCAGGGTAATGTTTTCTCCCGATGTACCCGGACAACTTACAACATGCGGTAATAGATATGTTATTTAACGTTATAAAAATGTATTTTTTTTATTTACAGGTGTAGCACATATTAAATTTTGGAAAATGGCGCGTACATTTACAGGTCTCAAATTGCAAGGCGAAGTGGGGAGGTTTGGCAAAACCGAATATTCAGATATAGTCGGTGTATATCAAATGCCGGATGAAAAGGTATTTCAATCAAACGAAAGTTTTGATTATACATTTTACTTTTAAGGTGATATCTGGTTGCTATTGGGGTAATATATTAGTCTGGGATGAAGGCCTTATAAAAGTGGAGGTGTGTCGTAAAGGACGCAAAAAATGCCACGAAGGTGAAATTGTTCAATTGGAATATGTAAATGGTGAATTGTGGACCGTTGGCACCGATGGTAGAGTGAGAATGTGGTATTATGACACTATAGACCAAGCAGACCCTCCAGACGAAGATAGATTTGTAGAAATGGAACCAACTTATGATTTTTACACGCCGGGGGCTTCATTTTTGTGCATCGTAAAACAATTTCCAGATCCTGAAAATAGTTTTTATTTTGCACAGGTATAAAATGATTAATTAAAATGGTTTGCTTATTAATCAAGTGTCTAGTAGGATGGTAAAGGTGGTATCTGGCGCATTGATTTGACAATCGAAACGGATGCGGAACCATCAGAAATGCTATTAAAAACCCATGCGGGTCTAGCTAGAGCAATAGCTGTTTGTCCATGGGGACCGTATTTTACTTCGTTGGGTGGTGGTGGAAAATATCACTTATATAATTATATTGAGAGAAAATTGTTAGCTGTAATTAAGTTCCCTGCAAAAGGCGGTGGTTTACTTTGGGTACCTATGAATGTAAGTAGTTTACAGTTAGCTAGCATAGATTTAATTTTTTATGTATTATTTTAGATTGATCCATCTGGAGAAGTATGTATATTAGGATTTCATGATGGCACTGTGAGGGTTGGAGTTTGGAAAATATCTGACAAAGTCGATGAAAGCAAATTCCATATTATTCAGGTAAATAATGGTTGCATAAATCTTGATATTCATAGTCTACCATATAATCTATACTATGCTAGGTTTACACAAGCAAGTAACTTGCGATACTCCAGAGAAAACTTGCAAAAACCTTTTAATTAGCCAGTTATTTACGCACTTGCTTTATACAGATATTTTACGAATTGTAATTACCGCAATTGCATAAGCGTTTACGTAGTAGACTTGCTCAAAAGCTAACGGGTATAGACAAAAATGCAATTGTTGATACTCCTGGAAAATGATTAAACTATGAAAATAAATTAACAAGTATTCTCAAATAGAGACTTGCGATAGCTATAAGCTGGGTTCACATGGCCTGTGATTTGACGAGTTTGGCTCGTCGTACCTTGAGTCAGGCTTGTTATGGCTCGTGATGATTCGTTGCGGCTCGACCTTTCCTGCAAAAAGTCGGTAAATCAAGAGACATCAAAAGCTTTTGGTTCGACGGATGACGATCCCAAGACGAGTTTGGTCAACAGTTCTCACTGCCTGCTTGTCTGTGCACATGCGCAGTGCAGATTGTAACAATCGGTAGTTTAAGTATTTATAATTCTATCAGTAATTGTTTATATTGTTGATTTATTTTACATATTTGCGGTATAATATTATATTTGACACACGCTAATCTCTCTCCCTCGTTAATTTTTTTAATAAATGAAGTATGTAGTTTTAGGCAGCTATATCTGAAAGTCAATAATTTTTACCGCACTTGCATCCAGAAAGTTGGCGATTGCAATTACTACAACTGAAAGAGACAGTTCTCTACTGCAAAACACTCCGGCCACTCATAGCGACCTGAAAGTATTTAGCATTACAAAATTGGCACTGTTACTGTAGTTACATAACACATAATTCAAATAAATATTAAACTGAAGCCGCCTTAAAGATGTTGTGTTCGTCACAGCCGAAATTCTCTTAACTGTTGTTACTTGATGTTTGCCTCGCTCGCTGCGCTCGCTCTTCTTTCAACTGTCAGACTCATCCAGCAACGTATTACTTTCTGACCTTAATAAACAAATAGCAATTACACGGCTATATCTGTAAATCAATGTTTTTGGCCGCATTAGCATCCACAAAATTAGAGTCCCATACTGCAAATCACTTTCCAGAAAGTGACATCGCAAAATTGTCACTGTCACTGTGGCTGCACAACATAATATTAAGACTGAATTGAATGTAAAACTTCAGCCAAATAAAAAATATTATGTTCACCACAGCAAAAATACTCCTTGATGTCCTTACTTTCTTGCAACTTTCAGACTCATCCAGCAACATAGCACTTTTTGGCCTTGATATACTAATAACTATTAAACATTCCATCAGAAATAATATAGTAAACTTTTGGATGAACAAAGCTAAAAGAAAAGATTTTTGTTTTGATATTTATAAAACTAAACAAATGAAATTTAAACGAGAAAATAAAATTTATCACTTCTGTTTATCCCGGAAACATCACCATCTTGCAAATTTTAAATATAACCACGTACTTCTCTTTTGTTATTTTGAATAAATTTGATAATTTGAGCACAAATGCGTCAATTTTGATCACAATAGTAACAAACTAATCACTTTTGTTTCTGTATTTTGAATTTTTAGTTGCCATGGTGATTGACATACACTTTTTGCCTGTATTATATATTTATACTGTAACACCACCTTATTCAATAAGGATGGGCACCTGCTCACGCTTGCTCCTTCGTCGGTGCAGGGGGTGGATCTTTATTTTGTTTTAGTTTAAATATTTAAGTAGGCCTGGGCGCCAGTTAACTTGAAGTTAACGAAGGGGAGGTAATTGAGTAACACCAAACTGAAATTAACATAATACATATATTAACAATAATGATGCAATTTAAATTTAACATGTCATTCCAAATTTAGATCTCATAAAGAGTCGAATAAGTAATTTTTAGTTTTAATTATAATAACCCATCGTTGCGCATAAATGAAAGGAAAAATAGAAAAATTTTCTGTGTGCGGTTTGCAATTTAACGACGGCGGAAAGCGGTGGGTGCCATCTTGGATTGCACATGTACAGCGTTCACGTATCCCAGATTTATTCGTTTTAATTGCGGCTACTCAATTCACCGACACAGGGCTACCATTTCAGGCTGGAATTAGCTATCGAGCTGAAATGGACTGCATTTTGCTGGCCAATGATCAAATCACTCCGCGCGCACATGTTAGGAAGAAATATTCGGGGTCGCTGAAATGAAATTCCCTGATTTATTATGACTATAAATTGCTATGGTATACTAATTATATTTCTTTTTTAATTTGATTATTTAATTGAGTGAGTCGTTCCTGAAGGCACTGTAGAGAAGGAAAGAGAAATAACAAATATAGCGCCACTACTTACGTTTTGATTACACAATGCATGCACCTAACTAAATAATCTACGAATCACTTGTGTGAATCTTGCAAGAAGACATTTTTTTTCTCTCTTGAACTCTCGTTCTTCCAACATCCACACTTCTTTCGCGATCTTACGAACCACCTCCCTTTGCTGGTCCCGCGGAAGAGAGCCTTTCTTTTTTGTTGGGCGAGCGCTCTCCCCGCAGTAACCAAAAAAAGACGCGCGCATTTTAATCAGAGCGCACCACATTTAAATTGTTCATATTCTGAACGTTACAACACTCTTTGTTTAGTTTTATAAACAACAAAATGAAACAGCCTTTCGTATGGCTTGAGGTACCCGGTGTATACCAAGACTAACTTCTCATAGATCAAAATTATAGTAAAATATGTCACTTCTTGGTAAACAATCTTTTCAGTTCCCCACTTTCCTTTTTTTTTTGGCTTAACCATCTTAAAATAACCCTAAACGTCGAAAAATGCAAAACAAGTGGGAGTAAGAAAATGTCCGTCCAGCCCGGACTTTTTTAGTGATAGGACAACCTAATGGGTGGCGCTACTGTGAACTAATGAAGTGAAATACTACACAGTTGCTTAAATAGCATACTTCATTGTATTTAATAATAGTACTAACATTCCTAACAATTTTTATGAGTAAACATCTATGCTATCGATCTGCGGCCGAGGTTTATTTGAAAATCATCATATGTGACGTCAGTATGCATGCGACGCTGTGAGTGAGTGAGTGAGTGAGTGAGTGAGTGAGTGAGTGAGTGAATGAGTGAGTAAATGAGTTTAAAATAACTATAATTGGAGAAACTCTCCTTGGGACCGCCAAGCATTTTTTAATTTTTAATCTTCAAACTGTGCCCGGCAAAAATATGAGAATTTTACCACCTTATCACAGGAAACCTGGTTGCGTTTTTCAGCATTCTCTTTCCTGATACTTTCTTTCCATATTTCTCCTTATTTGCGACTCGTTTCTTTTCTTTTTATTCTCATTCTCCTTCATTGTAATTACAAGTAACGCCTCTATAACATTCTAGTTTTTTTGCGTTGCTAAGTGAGTTTTGTTTTGTTACTTTGCAACCAATAGAAATGTTTGCCATCATTTCTCTTTACACATCATGCTCACGTTCAACTTTTCAGATTCTTTTAAAATAGTTCTGAAAGCATTCATGCCAAATCAGCACTTTGGACAGGTGGTAACTTAGCTGCCCGTCTTGTCTCACAGACTATCAAATTTGAAATTGGTCGAAACATTCAATTTCCTTTCCTTTGCAGCACTGATATTTCTTGCCAGCTTTCCAGAATTTTATCTCTCTCTGCGTTTCCTAATCATCAGATTGCTGTTTTTTTCTTCTAAGATTGACCAATATATATTTTACAATCAATATTTGCAAGTGAGCTGTTTTATAGGCACTGCAAATTTCCTGTACCAGTTTTATTTGGATTTTGAGTACACAGTTTTTATATTTTGCATAAGAATGTGGCTCTTTCTGAACTGATAATATGACGGCATCCATTTTTTTGAAAGTTCTACCTTATTCTTTCCGATTTATACGCAGATCCGCGTCAGGTACGTATTAACTGCTTCCATTAATCTCTTACAGTCTTTATTCAACAACACTTTTGACAGATTATCGGTTTATACAATTATTAATTTGCCCATTCGGTACTTTGTTCTCTGAACTCCACCATACAATGTATTTCTAAGAATTTTCTTCTCCATTTTCAAATTAAAAAAAACAATTATTTGTCTCATTTAGCTAACTTAAATTATTTTCAATTTGTTCACAATCTGGTTTTCAAAAGATTGCCGCGCCAGCGCAGTTATGATACTTTTTAAAATATCCTTGTTTATATAAAGTCCCTCATTTCATTCCTTTTTAGCTTTTCTTGACTTCAAGTTTCTTTTCACATTAGTCTTTATGGACTGCTCGTATAAGTTCCCAAACGCACCAAGGACACAAATTATTATTTTGTTTGTAGGATAATTAAATTTGCTGTTTTACACTTCTCTGAAAGGGGGGGGCGGAGCTATGCGTTTTTTAATTCAAATGCTGACCGTTCTTAACGATGCTTAACTTTAGCACATTTTACACCGGCCATGCTGGATAGGCAACCACGGCGATTGTTGTGATTTTATTTTATTATTTTAAATTTCATTTCTTTGTTTAAACGTTTACTTTTTGTGCTTATTGTTCCAATTATATTTCGGAAGATTTAATGATTTTTGGTGCGTATAAAACTGCTTCTTGATAATGTTTGTATATTTTTAAGCATTAAATATAATCAATATATTGTAGAAAATAATTATTTTAATTAACTTGAAATATTATCACAATATATAAAAGCATAAGCTTAACAAATAAGATCTATTTTAGATTATAAAAGGACATAACAAACCAATTACCGCCTTGTCACTAAATCGGCTCGGAAATGTTTTGGTTAGTGGAGGTGAAGACTGTACGATATTTATATATCAAGTTCAAAGATTCATACAGGAGTATATCAGATTGACTCCTATTGGATATATTATAACACCCGCTATTGTTAGTTGTTTGACGTGGCATAACCAGCTGGTGAGAACATTACTTTAGTGTTTTGTAAAAAATTATCAACATTGTTCTTTGTAAACATCTATATTTTATTCAATATTTTTTAGAATACAACTATTATCGTTGGATGTGTTCACGGAGAATTCATGATTGTCGAAGTTCCAACACGTCCTGTAGACTATACGACTATAACGTACGTATTACACGCAGAACCAATTAATCAACGTTTTATGTCAGGCTACAAGTCCCATATTAGAAGAGAAATAGAATTAAAAAAGCTAGCGGTAATAAAAGCGGCCAAAAGAGATAGAAAAATGGAAGAGCTGCAACAATTTAAAAGAGATAACCCTGGCATGGATGTCGATGAAGAATTGTTTTTGGGTAATATAGACAATATCGTAAAAAATCGTTGATGTTTAGTTAAAAATTAATAGTGTCATATTTTTAATCATGTGTAATGCCCAGACTAGGCTTAATTGAAACATTAATCATGATACAAGTAGATACAAGGTGTGTAATCTTTTTAGCTGATTCCGAAAGCGATGAAAAACTCGGTCCATTATATATACCAAAAGTTCCCAACAAAATTTTATGGATCGAACACACCAATGATGACACACTTTGGCTTTCAATGGGCGGATACGATGCTGGATACATTTACGAATATAAGATTGGTCAGCAGGACAGTGAACCGTTTAGAAGTACAATAGTTCATGAAGGAGATGATAAAGAGATAACTTATCATTGTTACGAGTAAATTAAATATGAAGTGCAAATGTGACCATTTCAGTGCAAAAATATAATTCTAATCAAATTCTTGCTAAGCTGTGCACATTTGCATTCACAGTCCTTATTTCCAATTTAAAATTTAAGTTATTAAATATTAATTTTAGTGAATCACGTGAATTTGTAATATTTGCAATGCAAAATGGTGCTATTCGAGTAAACAGACGCAATCCCAACAACTGGAGGGATTTATCAAATTGGTGGCAACTGCCGATGCATGACAATTATAATGGAACCGTCCATGGATTGTCTTTTAGTTACGACCAGTCTTACTTCATCACGTGTGGAAACGATAGCAACATATTCACGTTCAGGTTTTATCCAGATTATTCCTCAGATGACGAGTACGTAAAACCGCCGGCCCGCAAAAATATACCTCCCAACTTGGTTGCTATTGAAAACGACGATTATAATGATGTTCTCAGTGTTGAAGAAACTATCGTAAAAGCTGAAGTTGATAGAATTAATAAAGTTGCAAATGAAAATAAAGAAAGTAAGAGTAGAATTGATACCATCTCAAATATTCTGCACAATGCATATTTGCTTTTCATTAATCTTCTCTGCTTTCAAAAGCCTGTTTTAGAATTTTTGCATTTTAAAATCAAACTTTTTAGAGTATAGTCCAAAAGTTTTGGGAAAAATTTTAAAAGTTGACAAGACTTATTTGCCTTATTTTTTCCCCGACTGTCATTGTTGTTACTTTGGACAAAAACGTTGATTTCTCTGGGTTTCCTGGATATAAAGCATTGCAACAGGTCCGTTATTGTAGATTTTCCGACTCAATATTGCAAAAATCTATAATTTTGACAGACCTTAGGTAGGTTTTGGTAGATTGTCTACTTTTTGAACAAAGTTGATGTTGTTGGCATTATACAAGTCTATGATTTTTGCATTATGGTATTAAGCAATATGATCAAAACTCATCATCTGCATAATGTGTGTTTAGACTAAAGCAATTTATTGAGATTCTGGATTTAAGGTGTCGCCCCAAACAATGCCAATGTAGATATGCAAAATAATAATAATAATAATAATAATAATAATAATAATTTGATTTTTAATAGAATTATTATACAAAAAATATATTAAATAAAATGAAACCATCCTTAGAAATTGGGCACGAAACCAACATTTTGTATTTTTTTTGTTTTTTCAGCTCACATCATCAAAGACTTTCTTGCAATCGTCCTTGTAGAAATTATAATTGCTTTTTATCTCAGAGTTGGAAGAAATATAATATGTTTCATTGTCCATTACAAAATGCACCAACCCGAACGCAAGTAACAGAATTCTCTATACTGTACATTGTGAAATATACCGTTTTTTCCAAAAAATAATATTCTTTGTTGATAAGGTCTTAAACATCGTAGTACTTCCAACACCAAATCTTTTAGCCAGTTATCGGCGCTAGATTTCAATTTTGTGTTTATCTGCTTCGTTCAAATCTTTTTTACATTCTATTATTGAGCAATAATTTGTCGATTTCCTTATGTTTTGAGCGATCTTGATAAATATCAGCAATGTCTTGTTTTAACATTACAACCAAACTATAAACAACCTCGGCAAAGATTAATTTTGCAAAGCAAAAATCAAAAACTTTTGTATTGTTTATTTAAATAACATGATTGGAGACATTTAATTTTCACGAATTGTTTCCTTACATGTGTTTTGTCACTCAGTCAAACCAGGTAAATTTTTTCTCAAAACTTTCGAGTCATACGATAACAGCTTATTTATTTTCGATTAGTCATAGCTCAGTACCAAGATATTTACACATTTTCATTGGCTAAAATTACTTTTGATGTATACTAACCATTTTTTCCTATAATGCCAAAATTAACCGACCAGATTCGTTACAAAAAAATTAATCAACAATGTAATATTTTAGCTTATTTGGAGAAACTGCAAGTACTACGTGAAAAATTTGAGTATATTTTGGAACGCAATGCTGAACTGCCGGCATCTCAACAAATTTCTCCAGAGGAATTACTTTTGGACTCTCGCGTTGACGACAATCTTCAAGAAAAGCTGAATACCGACATAACATTGGTGAAAAGAAAATTTGCATTTCTAGTCGAGAAGTCCCACATTAAGATGATGAAACTTAAGCAACATTTTATCGACTGCATGGATATTTATCCAATCTATGTATCCGCAATCCACACGGGCGAATTATTAAATGGTATCAAGCAACGCCGTCTCAACAAAAATCATTTTGCCCTACTGGAAGAAGTCGAACGAAAAATTGCGGAGTCGGAATTGAAAGGCAGGTATATGATTAAAGCGATTAAAAATATAATTTTAATGTAATTAAGTGATAAATAATATTCAAATTTTATACTCAGCTGCCAAATGGGATACCTATATAGCAAATTGGACGTAAGTTGCAACAAAAATTGCACGTTAAGTAAATCAATTGACTAGAAGCACGGTAGAATATGTATGAAATGTTGAATATAAAAAATTGTAATAATATTTTTTTTAATTAAGTGTATTTTTATATCATGCATAACTGGTTATAAGCAAAATGAAAATGACAAATATCTTAAATATGGAGCTTAACTTTTCCATTTTTAATATGTTTACCGGCGTTATTTTCTGGGTTTGAAATTGCGTTACATTTTGATTATTATTACAATTTCATGAAAAGTTGAGACTATTAAAATGAATATTTTGAATGTTTACTTCTATAGATAATTTTAATTGCACAAACTATATTCAGTAGACCAATTCCCCAAAACATCGGGTAGCGACAAATACTAATTGATTTGATGTATACGTTAGTGAGGTTAACATATTTATTAAATTGTTCATATTGAGTTGCTTAGTGCATTTGTCGTTGCAATATGCTTGGGCATGCGTAATTTTCAAGAGTGATACAACGAGTGGATTGTTATCGAATTAAATTTGTTTGGTTTTGAGAAATAAATGATGTTGCTTGAGAACCACACACGCGCTTGTGTGATTGCCTACAGAAACATAGTTCATCAAATTATAATAAATTTGCCATCGTCATTAATGTTCACGAGTTGTATTTGTAAAGATTATTTCATTAAAAAAACTCAAAATGTAAACCTTCATTTTATCTTAAAAAATAATATTATAATAATTAATTTATATTTTTGCTCACAACGCTCGATTTAATTTTCTGTAGTGAAATCACGTCACTAGCAAGAACACAGCGATAGTTCTATACCTGTCTAAGCCAACCAAAAACTTGCATTTAGATTAGAATAAAATAACCACTCTAAGTTAAATCTGATTTGGCACAAAATATAGATGAATCGATATGATTGGTTAAAATTATATAGGAAAATAGTCACTTCAATTTAATTCAATTAAGGTACCTCCGTAGCTCAATTGGTAGAGTATTGGACATGAAAGGTTGTGGGTTCGATCCCCACCCGAGGTGAATCTTTTAAACATTTATTTCAAAATGGAGTAATGGCGTAGTAATTATTTAATAATTATATCTTAATTTCAACTGAGGCTCCATTTAAAAAACTTAAATCGTAAATAATAATTATTTACAATATTCGAATTACAGTCATAAATCTAGTACAAGTCGACCCAACGTTCCAACGTGTTTGGAGTGCCCGTGTCAATGACCCTAATTTTGGAACGACCGCTCCAAAATCACTCGGTATGTCGGCGCGCCGTTCCGACACGGCGTGTTTGGAGTGTCTGTGAAATGGACCTAATAGGTCAATAGATAAAACAGCTTAAAAAATCACTTGTACAACTAACAAATTTAGATAATTGAGTAAGTTGCCCTAAAATGCTTGTACTAGATTTAGGTGAACATGTCTGCAGCTACAACGTTTCAATTATTTAAAATTGTATAATAAATAAATTAATGAAAACTGCATGTCATTTTGTTGTATTAAATGTTACATATTTCATTATCAGTTCATCTTGCATTGTGTTAACTATTTAGGCCACCTGAAAGAGGACTACCACCTGAAGTTAAAGAGGAATCTGCGTTTGAAACTGAAGCTAAGTTGGAATATTTTCTAATTGGACTTTCGAAAGACGTAATCGAAAACAGATTTGGCCCCAAAATTCACAGATTACTAGCCAAGTACAGGCTTCGTAAGCACAATAAAGGCAACAGGAAGCACGAGGTAAATGCTAAAGGGCGTTGTATGCATGTTTAGCTAGTAAAAGAAAAAGTACATTTTAAAGAAAAAAATATTAATTCATTAATTTCATATTTATATTTTCAATCGCAGCACTGAGGATTATAAAAAAATATTAAAATTAAAAAATATCTTTGCGACAAGGTGCATAAGAACTTGCATAATAACTTTTTGAAAAAAATATTGTAAAATACATGTTTGTCTATTTCAACAAACAAGCAAGCAATAACAAATATTGACAACTACAATTTGAGTTCTGTAAAGTAGCGCCAAAGTTGATATTTACTAAACTTGCTTTTGGTGGACTCTGCTCGGTACTATCGGTACCAAGCAAAGTCCACAAATCAGTCAATTTTTTTTCTACGTCCCAATCTGCGACCTCAAATTTAAATTCACCGACATAAATATTTTTTTCTAAAAAGATTTTCTCCAAATTTTGACCAAATAAGCTGTTCATAGGTACCGACCTACCGTTGAAATATTATTATGGCATCGCAGCTATAACAACTACATATTTTTTGCTAAATATACAAAAAAATAATCTTAGGCGGGAACACGTTTATTAGTAAATAAACTAATATAAATTTTAAATCAGATTAACAAAGGTTTAACTTTGTTTAAGAAAAAGCATACAGAAAAAATTCAACAAGTCAGTTGATTTTAATTAGTGGTAATCCACTGGTTAAAATGAACACACGAAATTTGTTTTAAACCCTCTATATACTATAAACCGGGGAAAAATTTAAAAAAATTCCAAAAGACATCAATTTTTATTATGGTTTATTTGTCAACTTCCTCTTTCTGCATCCAGCTGAATTACGTCATATTCATGTCATTATTTGGTGATATTTGTGATTATAACTTCATAGACGTTATATTATCGTCGTCGTATTGACTTACTTTTCACGTCGAACTAAATTATTTTACGGCGTGCGACGCGCCGTCGTTTAGTCTCTATCGACACTATCTTATACATATCTGAATCCACACGTTGTTTTTACGAATCATGCACCAAAACTAACCTCACTCATTTTCGGCGACCATAGCATTTAGTTTGAGTATGGTGATAATAATAGCAATATTGCTATATTGCTATTGTTAGCAACGGTTATTTAATTTCGTATATTTAGTACAAGTTGATGCCGTAAATTTTTTGTAATTTGTAAATAATGTTTTTGGTCGCTGACATATTTTCTTCTTATTGCTGTCATATTTGCGTCATGTTTTAGGCCATTATGACATTAACCATGACTAAAAACTGAATATAAAATCTGTCTGCTAGTTGAGCCCTCCAACAAGCACCGTATAAAATTACTCATCTTATTGTGAAATTTTAAAGCTGTTCATGTTAGTTTTTGTTTTAATTTTTTAAAAAGTATGTCAGAGGATGTCTTTTTTAAAATAAAAATCAACGTGTTTCAAGGTTTTCAATTGTTTTGCTCATTTCATATAAATTTTAAAAAAATAGTTTCAGACTTAAATAATTTGGATTTAAAGATAAATTTAAAAAAAAACGTTGCACCGCTAAATTACTGACATATAGATTTTTCCTCGGCCAGCAAAGATAGGTCATATTGGTTATAGTTTATGTCGTTGTGATCAAACACATGAGGTTAATTACGACGAGAAAAAGACGAAAAATGTTAGGAACCACAGACGCCACCTAAAAATGTAAAATTGACGTAACTTAATGACGTGAAATTAGTCATTAATTATAAACACTTCTTTAGATGACTTTTGCTTGTTTTTTAGTATTGTCACTTATTTTGCTGCTGCATAATGATATATCAAGGACAACATACTTTTTAAACTAATTTCATTAGAGATTGGAACAGAATATCCAAAGTTATCTCTTCTCGGTTAACTTAATTTTTCGGATAATTACTGCTAATAATAATAATATTGCTATTATATCCTCAAACTTGCTCATCAAGAAATGAGTGAGGTTAGTTTTGGCGCATGATTTGTGAAAAGTGTTTATTATAATTGTGTGGTGGCGTGTGCACAAGATAATAACGGCTAAGACTAAAAAAATAGCACGGCGTAATTAATAAAATTGGACGTAAAAAGTTTGTCAATATGACGTCATCTGATCAACTAAAAATGACGTCTATTAGACCTTATATTCACGAATATCACCAAAAAATGACGTAACTCTCCTGACTGGGTTAAATAAAGTGTCACAAAGTATTTGTTGGAGGGGCAAAGGGAACGGACGCACATGTGAAAACTATGACAAAAGATATTACCCTCAAAATAAAAATTGCCATAAAAATATATTAAATAAAATAAGAACCTGTCCAAAAAGCCGTCTAATTTTATATTAACCAGTCAATATTACTGGTTGCTTAAACAAGCAAAAAATCAATATCTTGCTGTGTCAATGAACAAATCAAACCAATAAAAAATACGTTGAATTGATAAAATCACTGCGGGCTTATGATACCAATGCTACAGCAGCCGCTGTTCATTATGCGAATCCTTTTCCGCAATTCTGATCACAAAATAATTTTACGCATAAAACAGCAAATTCTTGAAACAGGAATCGTAAATCCCTCAATAAAGAAATGTAGAATGTAAAGATGAAGAAGATATTTTATAAACCATAAAGCCAGCCATCAAAGACACCTCATATTCACGTCATTTTTTTGTCATATTTTACGTCATTATGACCTAAAACGTGACGAAAATATGACGACAAAAAAACAAAAATATGTCATTGGCCAAAGACGTCATTTAGAAACGTGAAATTGACGTAACTTAATAACGTGAAACAGACGTTAGTTATTGGCGTAAAATAGACGTGCTGGTATTTTTTCAATAAACATTTATCAATACTGTAATGGGTAGTGGGCTGGAAATAGAATAATTGGTTGTGTGTTATTTAAAAAGAAACATTTACTTTAGCGTACATTTCGGAGTTCTTCTGCCTTCTTTTTTAGCACTGGTAAGCAGAAAAACTTGTCAACAATCTCTAAAATAAATGAAATTTTTTAAATATCAAACAACCGATTATGCTATTGTCAGTCCACTACCCATTCCAATATCAAGAAGAACATTACATCTTATAATTTTATCAATACTTTCAACTAATGCAGTGTTTATAATTAATGGTGATTCATTAGATGACGAATATTGTGACCTATTTCGCTGCTACATATAGATTAAAATTCAGGCAAACACCATTTTCTTTTAGCGTATGTTTCGGAGTTCTGCCTTCTTCCTCAGTGTTGACAGGCAGAAGAACTCCGAAAGGTACGCTAAAGTTAATGTAATTTTATAAATAACAAGCGATTGTCCTATTGCCAGCCCACTACCCATTCCAATATCTAGAAAGACGTTACATCTAATACTCTTAAGCAATACTTCCAACCAATAAAGGGTTTATTATTAATAATCATTATTTACACACACTTCATTAGATAATGTATATTGTGAGTTATTTCGCTGCTACTTAATGATAAATATTCATGCCGACGTCTTTTTTTAACCAATTTCAAATTAAGACTTTCACTGAATATCCAAAGTTATTTCATCTTAACTTAATTTTTCGGGTAACTACTGATAACAGTAGCGATATTGCTATTAGCATCATCCTCAAACTCGACGCTATACCCAATGAGTGGAGTTAGATTAGTAAAACG
>JARJEC010035552.1:0-18063 GCA_030264575.1 Tachinus sp. AB-2021 | reverse complement strand
TAAATCTTTTTTATCTTGGATTTTAATATGCAACCCGATCTTTTTTATCATAATTGGATGACATTTAATTGAATCCAATTCAAATGATTTACTAGTCAAGAAAACTGGGGTTAATCATCGGTGGTTCTGTTAAGTGTAATTTTATGTTGCCTTAAAATTCAATAAAAACATATAATATAACAGTTTGGTTCTTTTTTTGCAAAACCATATTTAGAGTGCATTGTGTTTCTTTGTTTAATGTCTTCCAATTGTTTAATGACATAATTATGGCAATACTACTACTGACGCACATTAATATTAGTATACAGGTTGGGGTTTAATTGGCGGATAAACACCGGGTAACTTTGTAGATAGTGCCAAAAGAAAACGAAAATCTTAATTAAAAAAGAAATCCTACTTTTGGCCTCACGAGGTCTTCAAAGTTTTGTTACGCTTGGTAACCTAGCAAATTTCTAATTAAATTAAAACTTATAATGTAAGCACCTACGCTTGGCATATTTTTAATTTTGATTTATTGTTCGAAAGTAATTTGCATATTTTTCCATATTTCTTATTATTTCTTTTTAATAAACTTCGCAACTTTTATTATACTAAAAATGAGAGAAAATTAGTACATAAAATATATAATTAAAGCAATATTCGTATTGACAATATTTGAACTTTGAGAACCTCGTGAGGCCAAATGAAGAATTTCTCAGCATTTTGGAATTAAAAGTTTCTATCTTTTGGCATTATCTACAAACTAATTGTTTTTTTGTTCGATTTTATATAAATTATATTTATTTTTGGTGAATTCGAACTTAATACAAATAAAAATAAATTAATATCAGTCTATATTTTGCAACATTTCATCATTGCTTCGTCATAGACTGATAATAATTTATTTTTAATTAAAGTTTGAATTTCCCAAAAGTAAATGTAATATTATCTATAAAGTTAGTTGGCATTTGTCCATTAATTAATCTCCACCCTATAGTAAATACACCACACATTATTGTAATTAAATATTTTTTTATTGAATATTTTATTTAAAAATTTAACTTATTTGCATTTGCATGGGTAACAATATATTCCACATTTTATAAAAATAAAGCAAACTACTAATTATCCCCAGAAACGAAATGATTACTGCAAAATATAAAAAAACCATACTACTACTTTATGACCAAATCCTTACACTTATCGTCCATACTGATTAACGCTCGCATCACCATATCATATATTATATATAGCATTACTTTTTTTTGCAAGTAGCTAATAAATTCTCTGGCTGAAAAACCCAGGTCGATGGCCAATTTAATGTAAAACAAATCAAAAGCCACTTTTGTACTTTGTATTATATTACAAAACCTGTATCTGTAACGTTTATATTAAATAAAAATATTATATATAAAGCAAACTATAGAAAATAAAACTCAAAAAACGAAAAGATTTTTTAAAATTTGTAAATATCAGCTATTTTGTAATTAAATAATGGAATTTAGAAAGTTCAAAACATTTTTTAGTTTATAAAAAAAAATAATGAAAAAAGTTGAATGAAATTAATAAAAAAATATATGTATATATTTTAAAATACAATTATTTTGCAAACAAATTGCAAATTTTATCTTTTTGGGAAATAGTATACTGCTGGGTACCCGCATTTAATCATTTTTTTAGTGTATTATATTTTGCATTTTGCGAACAACATTTTGTTCACATTTCTAGGCAGTATTTACGTATTATCAATATTTTATTTTCAATCAATATATTACGATATTTTTATATCTCAAACAATATATTTTGCCTTTTTACATTTTTCGACATTACACAAAAATGTTGTACATTTGTGTTGCACTATATAACTTTTATCAAATTTTAATTGACTCCGTTTTCTAAATAATTTGTTAGCATTTTCTTCTTAACATTTACAGTATTCCATAACATTTCACCAAATTTTGAAAACACATTTTAATATATCATTATTTCGCAGCATTGTTTTAATATTTCTTACCATTTTAACTACCGTAGTGTTAGTTTGACCATAGGTATTTGACCAATGTATGATACAAGAATTTGCGAATTTAAAATAGTCAAAGAAATTATTGAAACATTAAAATTATCTTACTTACTTGCTAGATGTACTTAAAACATTTAACTCCTACCAATAAATTAATATAATAGTAAATCATTTTATTATTAAATTTTATATTAACTGTCAATAATAAAAAAAATGTATGGTTACTACTACTGCATGGTGTTTTTTATGTAAATTGCTCTTGTGAATGACAAGCGCATGGCAATATCTTTCGGTTTTTTCTTTACACACATTTAAATGATAGAATTTGTTTTTTAGTGAATTTTCTAGTTCTTTTTATCTTTCTTACACTCTACGTAATCTACTGTTCTGCGTCGTCATGCGTATTTTTTTAAAACAGTTTTCTTCGTTCTCCATTTTTTAATAGCTTTCACATGTTCGGTCGGTATTTGTTGTATTATATAGAATATGTTTCGTTTATTCTCTACCATTTTTATTTTTAGTATTAGTTTATTTATTTGATTAATTTCTTTTATTATGTGAAAAAATTGTCATGACAAAAAACGGCAATCCTGACATTGACAAACAATATCAGAAATGACAATGACAATATGGAGCAGAAAATTGCTTAAAAATGTATCAAAAATCGTACCACGATGGCTCTCTTTTATTTTTTTTTTAATTTGTCCTTTTTTGTTATCGTTTTATTGTATCTTTTCTTGAACATATTTTTGCTTTTTGTTTATTACTTTTTATTTACCATTTTCTTTATATTTAATCTTTCTTCTACCGGTGCCTAGTGTTGCCGCGATTTATTCTACTGCCGACTGCAACACAGTTCTGTGGATCCTATAGATTCTACAGATCTCAACGAGTTCAGTCAATTATTAATTGTTCATTATATATCTACTAGATTTTTAAATTTTTTTGATTTTGTTAATTTTATTTATTTTATTTTGTTTTCATCTTTATTAGGCGTCTTTACACAAGTTAAAGCATAAAGTTTGGTTTTCTATATTAATACTAGATTTTACATTTTAGTTCTAGTGCAGAACTGTGTGGTTCTACTCTAATCAGCTTACTTTTTTTTCTTAATCACCAAATTTTTATTCTGAAACTGGGGTTCCCAATAAGACCCGCGTGGGTTTTAGTGGGTAAATAATTTTAAATAGCCTACTCGGTTTTATATTGTTATTACTTTGTACATTTATTACTATTTTTTTATTTTGCTTGGTTTCAATGCATCTATGTCTGATATTTTATTTAATAAATCAACTATTTATATTTAAAGATTCTTTCATATTTTATAAGAAATTAATATCTATAACAAAATTTAATTGTTTATTTCAACTAATTGTATTATAAAAATAATAAAATTAATAATTTATTAAGTCTTTTTAATCCAAAATTGAATATAAAACATTATTCTTAATAAAATCAAAAAGAAACCAATAAAACCCAAAAACCCTATTAAAACCTGTGGACTAGTTTTTGCCAGCCATGTAATGTCTAGACGTCTTCGCCATAACTTACCTACCTACCTGTGGTTTGAGATTATGGTAACAATATACTTATATGCTATTTTTAAGACTCTAATAATAATGAAGTTAGCAATAGTGAACAAATAAGTCACCCTGTGTAGTATGTTTTCCGTTTCAAAATTATAGTTTTTCGATATGTAAGTAGTATAATTACATATGGTTTTTCTTTTATTTACAATAAAAATATTGTAAATATTATACAATATTACATATAATTTTATTAATTAACTTTGCAATTTTATAAAATCTACAACAATTATTGCATAATTTGCAAATTCGTTGTTACATTTTTTTTCTATTAATAACTAAAGTAATTATTAAAGGGAATCAAACGATACAATTACATATTGATTAAAATGATAAAATTGCTTGGAATTAGTTCGGGTTCTGTTGCAGAATATTTTTTTAATCATTCCACAGCAAATATATCCGACATTTGTAACTAAGGAACAAAGGATGGGTTTATACATTTAAATTTATACAGCAAGTTTCAATAATAGATTTATAAGTTGCAATTCGGAGAACCATTCGCTCGAATTGAATATCGTTCAAGCTAAAAGTTTATTCCATGCACAATTCAATAAGGGCTTTTTCATTCGAATGCTGTTACCGAAGAAATTATTTTGTACGACTCTCTTGCCTATTTTAATTTATTTATTACTTATTTGAGAGTATTTTACTGCAATTATGGCTATTAATCTTTTTAATAATCTCATACCAAGTTCAAACTGAGAATTTTTTCAAATGTAATAATTTTTTGTATGTTTGTGTTAATATATTGGTTGTCATTATTTTTTAGATGATTGGGTAAATTGTCCAAACATTTTTAATTTATTTTGCGGTAGAATATCTCTTTCGCTTTCCAAAGTTTGTAATACCATTTTTAATGCTGACGGATTTTAATACATATTCGTACAAAAGTCCCGTATCTCGTTTGCACTAATCCCTACCGATGAATTATTAATAACATCCTTACAAAAGCAGGGTTAATTTTTACGTAAGCACACGCCTTATCATTTATTTATGTTCTTTCGCAAAAATACATATTAATCGAATACTGCTTGAACGCAATATTTTTGTTATGACCAAAATCATAAATATTGTTTCCGCAATATAATAAGCCAAAATTTAATTAACTGTAATTGTTTTAGTTGTATACTCCAATGCACTTGGCTACACTTTAATTATAATATGCACGTTCCTTTTATTATTAATATATAGTATATTGAACCTGGTTATCTACCGGCTGTAATTAAACGTTTGCTATAAATTTTAATAAGCACTATCGATATTTTGAAATGTATATAATATATAATAATTGTAAATCTGTTTTGTAAATGATATAGTAAGAGACTCGAATGGAAAAAGCATCATGTAAAACATCCCCGGATGTGAGAAATAATGCCAAGCGTTATGGAACTGTTCCAAGGAATCCGCATAATAAGCTAGTAAATTGTTACGTGGAATAGTTAGAAAAAGGAACTACTACTCTATAATTTACATGAACCACGGTACTAAATTAGCAAAGGCGTTTATTGAATATAACTTACAAAATTTATCAATTCATGTGTTCACAAAATGTTATAAAACTGCTACAGTTGTATTCAATAGAAACTGTTTGTAATGCTGTGTAAATGGCTTTTATTATTTTAGTATTATTACATCTGTAGGACATAGGTTTGAACGTTATCTAGAAAATCGATTGTCTACTTCGAAATCAATAACATGTACCTACATTAAAATAATCTTTTTAGTAAATATCTCAGTAATAGAATTATTTTACTTATGTTTTAAGCTATTCGCATTCAACTTATATTACAATGGCATACAAACGTAAATCAGCACAAAATGAGTGGCATTCCTGTAATTAAAAAGCATATCTTGGAGAATACAAATGGTTTTCCGTCCCAACTTAGAACAATATCATTAATTTTAGCGTATCTTAATCCAACCTGCGACCTTTCTCAAAATAGTTTAATTATTTCTATAACATTAATTTATTATTCCTTAATGATATTAGGATGTTTATACAATATTACTATTTAGGTTATATAACTAAATCAATTGTTTTAGATTTATCATCGTTTTCTTGTATATTTAATATTAAATTTGAGTTTATTTTTGAATTACAATCAACAAAATAATAGGTAGTATATAATTTGTTATAATTATTTTATGCTATCTTGATATTTTTTAAATAATAAAAGAGTAAGTTTATCTTTAAATTTATTTTTTTACTTTTGTTGTAAAATAACAGTTTTAGTTACTCAAATGCGTCTTAAAATATGAATTTAAATAACATGTGTAAAAAAGTGTATATTGGGTTGTATACACAGTTGCCATGCAATTATACTATCTTTGCGGTATTTATGCATTAAAAATACGGTGTTTGCTCTGAAACACGGATGATATGAGAAAAATGCATACCGAAGGCCTCAGAAATACGAGTTACAGTCGTGGGCAATACAATACGGTCCAAAACACAATTTCGTAGTTGACATATGTTATTTTGGTTATATCAAATTTTGTTGTTGTGCACAAATCTGTAAATTATGGTTTGTGAAATTGAAAATAGTATATAAAATACTTCACCTAATACTCTAAAGAAACCAAGCATGTCTAGTTGAATATTTTCCATTCGATATTGAGAGAAAAATATAAAAATCAATACAAAGTTATCATGGATGTAGTGGAAAACTCATCAGAAATTATTTTATAATGGGGAAGTCCGATTCCGGAAAATACAAGTATGAAACATAATGAGTACATAGTAGTACCAAGTCATTTTATGCCGGTTGATTTTAATAGTAAATATCATATAAAGTATGACTACAACGAACGTCAGCCTTTGCAGTGGCGCCACCGCCATTGCAAAGGCTGACGAGGCTATTGGAGACCGACCAAGTTGTCAAAAAATAAAATTGTTTTTAAAACATTTCAGTTCATGAATTATTAACTCAGATTGAGTGAAAAATAGCAAATTCAACGTCAGCTGGACGTGTCACAACCTGTAATAAAAATAAAATAATATTATTTTTGTACAAACAAATTTGCGTTTGAAATGTTTATTGATTAAAATACATCATTTAGCTCTATTGCTAAAAATTTGCAAAATACCAGTTCCGGTTTAACTATCAATTTTATCATTTTAAAAGAACACTTGATTTATTTAAAAAAAAATTATTTATTACTCTTTTTAGTATAAATATAAGTTCTAGTTTCTAGAAAGTTTGGAGATAACCATTTTTTTTTAAATTTTATATCACAAAAAAATATGACTTTTAAAATTTTTTAAAACAGATATTTTTAGTTTCATTTTTAAGGAAGAAAAATTTAGTTGGTAATGGTAACATGGTAATGTTACATACCAAAGGCCTTGCATTTAAAAAAAGTTACGCAATCTAAATACTAATTATGTTATTACATTATAAAGCATGCAAATCACTCAATTTTGGATAATGTGGGAAAGTGATAATTTTCCGAATAATCAATCTTTTTGTATTTAGTTCTTGTTGCTAGAAAGAAATATTTAAAATAATAATGAAAGTTGTATTGCTAATACTTCTGAAAATTAAGAAGAAAAAAGAAAATACCTGGTCTTATTTAAATTAATAGAATTGATGTTGTTTCCGATTAAACCCAAAATGATATGTTGGAAATTTTTAGGGGTAAAATTGAGTCATATGATGTATTTCAATTTTACATTTTTTATTAAAAAATTGATAAAAATAAAAGGGACATGGGGACCCGTAACTGTTTTAGTTTTCCCATTATAATGAGTCTATTTTTATCATAAGTTGACATGTCCAGCTCACGTGGGGGATTTTATGGCGCTAATTATTATTTTGTACTTAATAAGGGTTAAAAATTTATGTAAAAAAGTCATCAGATCCGATATGGTTTTAAAAACTTTTTCACGACTTAGTGATCCCCCACAGCCTATCCCAGCGCGAGTGCGCCAGCTGACGTTAATTTTTGTAGTAAATACTTCTCAATAAATACGTTCCTAGCGGCATGAAAACACTTCTAAAAATGTACCCCGGCTTCCCGGACTAATACAACACACAAGTGTAGCCAATTACATACGGTAAATTCTATACCAGTTTTTTGCTTAGGTTAGGTTTGGCTTTTTGTCTTTGTCAACGAGCACAGACGGCGGATTGTATAATAAACATAATTTGTTTCACTTGTCCGTATAAGGAGTTGGTATAAGTTACGTCAGTATAACATTACAGTTCTATACTGACGTAACTGGAATGGCTTCGGTAATGCATAAAAGTGATAGATAGTGATAGCGTTAGAGCTTTTTCTGATTGTTTATTGGGTCATATACACAGACAAAAATCGATTTTTTGTATTGTAGTGTGCTTTTATTTTATATTTTGTATATCTCTTAAGATCTGTTATAAGTTAGATAGATAGTGAGAGGGAGAAGAGGTTATATTTGACAATTATTTGCATATTATGCAACCGTTCCAGTTACGTCAGCATAGAGTTCACTTTTTACACAAAGTTGTCTACAATTCACTCTAAGCAATAGAACTTCAATTTTAAAGTTAATATTAATACTGTCAACATAAAAGCAATTCTACAAATATATTTTAATTGTTTTTTATGAAGGAGGCTTATTTGGAGGGTTACATTAGAATTTTCATACAGATTTATGCAGCTGTTTTAGTTACCATAGTAAAAATAAGCACAGAAAACGCCAACTATACGCATGCCATGTAACTACTCAGCTGCAGTTTTGATTTTAGTTTGAAAACAAAATCTGCATGAGCGGTTACGAGCCATGCGCAGTTTTGAGTGCTTATATTTATTTCTATGGTTAAAAAAAAAACAACTGCATAAATCTAGCTTCACAAACTATCCATAGTGTTTTCAAATTACATTCAAATTTATTTCTCATAAAAGATGAGAAAAATTATGGTAAAATATTAAGAAAAGAAGGAAAAATTTAAAGAAAGAACTGAACTGACATTTTAATTATTTCATTTAGTTTTTCAATTTATTCAAAATCTCATACAAAAGTGGAACTTTCAAGTATTGCGAAAACTTTCTAAGTAATGCAATAAAGTTTTTTATATGGCGATTTTTTTCGAGATATTGGCGGTCTCAGTATAATACAACGTTAGATGGAATTATGATCTTTTAAAAATAGTAACTTTTGTTATCTAATTAACGTAATTTTTAATCGGGTAAAAGATTTAAATCTTTTGTCAAAACAAACATTTTACAAACATTTGGAGCATTTGTCATTTGTAGATTGTGTACTAACATTTTCGATTGTTACAAATTTAGATAAAAAATATTTTTTTACTCTTCTATAAATTTAGCGAGTTATTATTTTAAATCCAGGATATTTTATACTACATTTATTGGTACAATACTATTGTCTCGGTAAATATATCTGTGGATAAATCTGCAATACAATTACAATCGATATATTAATACACAAGAAGTCGATTTTTTACCATGTAATTTTTCTTGAGAATAATTTTCTTACGGGAAATAGGTTTGTGCCACTTGAAAAAGAAAAGCTCTGGTATAGAATCAATCTCGTGTGTATTACAGGTGGTTAATAAATCATTAAATATATAATCTATTACTTACGAAATAATGCTGACAATCCTGTAATTTAATTTTTATTTTTTTAATAAATTTAATAAGCAAGTAACAGTTTTATCGATTTTTACCACCCATTGATAGCCATTTTTATCACTATTAAATCAATCCTATTGGTCGAATTTTTGAAATATACAGATTCTGATTGGTCGATGTAATAAGAATCAATACAAAAAATAAATATTATACCAAAATAAGAAATTTAATTACAAATAAGTATTTCCAACTAAGTGGTAACATTTTCATCAAGTTTCATATTATACATTTTTAAATTGGGTAATTAAAACGTTCGTTTGAAATTAAGGTTCGCTATTGTTGTTTAAAGTGGGCGATATTTCTGAAAGTGTAGATCTGCGCTGTCACCATTATAGTCAAAACGATCCTAATTACAATGATTAATTAGAGCCGACTGTAAAACAATGTAACGGATCCTGTTAACGAATTAACTTAATTACATCTAGTGTGGCTAATTTACTGGGGAGGAAAATGCGCTGCTGCGACCACCCCGGGAAACTTTTATAAAACTCCCAACGAAATAAATCAGCAGTTCGCTGATAAAAATATTAATTAAAGAAGTTTATATTTAAAAATGACTTTAATTTGTTTAGCAAAAAATGTGAATAAATCAATGAGATGAAAATTTTTGAAAACATTTTATTTTATTGTTTCGATTAATTTTTTTTCAGAACGCGCAATTTATGAATCTGTGAAGGTTCAATAAATCAATATGCTGAACCATATATACAATAGATATCAGTCTCCATATTTTAGATCTCGGCTTAATTTATAGCCATGCTTTATGAAACAAAGACGTGCTATTGCATTGTTAATAAAATTTATTGCACTCCTGAATTTCATTTGTTGCGCGTAAATATTTTTACGGCTCACGACTGTACACTTTTTCATTTTAATATCTCATATTCAATGTTGTTTAAAAATAATGCTTCAGACGCGAGGATTTTTTATTAAAAGACTTTAATTACAGAATATGTAAATTATGTTTCGGCAGTTGTGCGATTATTCATATTTTCATAAATCAGATGCTCCAAAAGCTACTTTAGTTTGTACGAACTGAAATATCGAGTGCAGGTAGTGTGTAAGGTAATGTCAAATATCCACTCACTACTAGAATGCTTGTGATGCAGTTTGTAGAGACCGCAGAATTGCAACAGTCTAACTCAATTGGCAATAATTTGACAGGCCATGAGGCAATTTACTCTTACAATGTTGTCTAATGATTATGTCACTGAAACCGCATCAGATTTGAAACGTTTTGACATGCATGCAAGCATGTAACATAATCGACATTTAATCTCTATGTAGATGTTTTAACAAAAGTGCATTGATACATTTGAATAACAACAATCATTGCAATTCTGGTATTTAATACACAAAGCCTAGTTATTTGATAGCTTCATATTACATTGCTATGTTTTTAATTAAAATGCGTTTTTATGCAGTAAATAATTTGCAATTCAATACAATAATTTGAAGCTAAAATAAATGAACTAATAACTCGATAAAAGATGCTTAAAAATCTTCATGATTTTAATAATATGAATGTTTCAAGTGAAAAATAGTTTTGAATGATTAATTATACAAAAAGTTGGATAGATATTTAATTTACTATTCTGTACACGGCTACGGGAAAAATATTCGCAACGAATATTGTTAATAAAACTGTGTAATTGTGGATTTTTTATAACGTACTATTTCTTGTATGAATATTTATCGAGTAGCGTCGGTTCATGCTTCAATAATTGATTTAAATAATGCTGTTTTTAGAGAATATATTATTTACAGACATTCACCGTTTTTGATTGTCTTTATAATTAGGTGTATAAAGGAAGGTGTAAAATGAGAGCTGATATCAAGAATAAACGATGGAGCTTTTGACGCTAATTACCATAAAAAGCGAACATAACGGGGATAGTGTCGAGTACACAGCGCCGGGAGAAGTAAAGAGCTGATGACAAGTGCTCTTGACGAAGTCTGACGCCGTCACCGGCGCTAGCGTCACAACACAATTATATTGTAACACAAAATATGAACCTGCACACACATAGTTGCTACTAAAGTTCAATGAATCAAAATTATAATCAAATTAATTGCATATATTCTAGATTTATACAAACTGTGAATATGGAACAGTCCATTTAACTATTTAAGACCCTTTCATGTATGTAGTCATTTAATTTTACGACCCCGATTAAATTGGTATAAAGTGTAATTATAGATTAAATGGTCAGTTTCGGTATATATACAAAATTTTTAAAATTACCCAGGATAAAATCAATCTTTCTCTATTACGCGGGATTTTAACTAATCACCTAAGGTTCGTTTCTCTTCTTTTTTCTGTGGTGTAGTTGGGGCAGGCGTGAAGTACACTTGATGAAATTACAATTGGTGTGGAGGTAGTTGATGCGGACGGATTGACGATGCTTATTGATAAAACGTTTAAAAGGGGTTAGAAAACGTTCATTATTCCGAGGGGCCATTGAAATTCCTTTTAATTAAACCGCGCCCTCCTCTCAGCCATACAGACACTTGACGCGAGGAAGCCAATTGTACCTCCATTCGACTAAAAACTCATTAACTCATTCGAGAAAACTACCGGTTATTTATTCAATGTCCACTACTTGCTAAACCTTTTTTTCCTGCAATTTGTTATGAATGCAATAAATATATATTTTAAAAATCTTTCTACTTAAAATTAACAATTTATTTTACTCGACGAGTATGTTATTGGCTTTCTTACTTTCTATTGAAATGTGTAAATAAAGAAGAAGGATATAACAATGAAGCCTAGTTCCTATCTGTGCAAGTTGCGAGCCAACAAAAGGATTTTGGGTTTTATTGCACACAAATTTAATAATAATAATAATAAAATTTAATAATATATTTTAAAATAAATTTAATGGAATTCTACAATATGAAATAAAACAAATATGCCCTGTTTTTGGTTATTTAAATTTAATTATAGATATTAGTAATACATAATAATAATTAATTATTGTAAGAAAATTTTAATTAATTCGATTGTTTACAAGTGTTTTGATTGTTTACGGGCATGTTTTGTGTTTATTTTGGGAAATAGAACCAATTCTATTTTCTCGGCTAAACGGATTTACTAAATACTTCGCTGTCCACGCTGTTAAGTTACTAAACCACTCGCTACTATACTTGCATGTTTTATAGCGTGGTCGCTCGCTTTAAAAAATTTTGGAGTAAAATCTTTTTCTCCTCATGTAAATTTCTCATATTTTAAATTAACGAGATTTCAAATTTTAGAATGTCGGTAATTTGAAAAAGTAGATAAAAGATTATCAAAAACTTATACGAGTATACGGTCTGCGCATGTAGGAAAATAGTGCTTACATTATATCATTTTTAAATTAAAAACTTTATGGATTGTATACGTACTAGTGTTGTTATTGAAATGCACAGTTTTTTTTAGAGCGTGTTGCCTGTGACGTTAGAGCTGTAATCTAACGTCACAGGCAACACGGTTTCGAGATAATTCGAGCATGGTGCACGTGTTTGTTGCCATCTTAATATCACACTCCAATTTTTTATTAGTATCATATGCTTTCTTGTACAATTACAATTAATTTTATAATAAAAATGATATTTTGTTGATACAGTGTGGTCCACCTAAGAAGGATCAGGCGTTTTTTGACGTTATCGTTGGACTTTTAGATTTGAGTTTTGAAGTGTGTAATATAGACCACTAAAGCTTCAAAATTGCAGATCGTGTTTGGTTTCTTAGTAATAAAATTTAATTTTGAATTTTAATTATAAGTAGTATACTTTATATTTAAAATACTTTAATAATTATTTATTTTAAACGAAAAGCCAAAAAACTTGTAGAAAATATTATTATTTATACTAATTTAGTGAATGTTAAATTTAATCATTTAATAAAATCTGAATAATACCAGCCACCTCAATAAATATCATTTTATAAACTTTTATAAAAGCCACGAATAACTAATGTTATTACGAAAATACAAAGGGTGCTTTCATCAATATTTAAACCACTGATTGAATCATAAATAAACCAATTACTAGATTTAATTCTTGACACCTCATTGGTCATGATATTTTGTTATTTGGCAACATGCTCTATTGCCGTAATAATAATTAAGTAAATTATATTTAATAAGGCGGCTGGTTATATTCAAATTTTATTAATTAATTAAATTTAAATTTTATTAAATTAGTATAAATAATAATATTGTGTTCATTTTTTGTGGCTTTTTGTTTAAAATAAACAATATATTAAAATATTTTAATTATAAAGTTATACTACTTTATTTATAAATTTAAAAATTACATTTTATTACTAAGAAACAAAACACCATCTGAAAATTGTAAAACTGCAATTTTGAAGTTTTAATAGTATAGAATACACCCTCCAAAACACCAATCTGTAAGTCCAAAGTTAACGCCAAAAAAACGTTTGATCCTTCTTAGGTGGATCACCCGGTACATAAAATAATTTTACTATAGGAGCATACAAACGGCAAATAGCGTGTTGGTGCGCTTTACACGTAAATATACCTGCCGGCGAAAATTAATTTGCATATTCTGGTATTATATACATAGTTAAATAATTCAAGTATATTGAAATTTAAATAAAATCTTCTAGGTAAAAGTAAAAATATAAATAAACACTTT
This sequence comes from Tachinus sp. AB-2021, assembly GCA_030264575.1. NCBI lineage: Eukaryota > Metazoa > Arthropoda > Insecta > Coleoptera > Staphylinidae > Tachinus > Tachinus sp. AB-2021. The sequence continues at coordinate 4,200 of JARJEC010035552.1, read as the reverse complement.
TTTCGCTTTAAAATTGCTAGAAATATCCTATAAAAATTTTGAACAAATAAATAACTAGTATACATAAAAAATAAATTAACTTAAATATTTATTTATTTCAAAGTAATAAATTTGAACAAATTTTAAGAAAAGAATTCAAAGAAATTTCAAATAAAGCTTTGTAAAATGGAAAATAACCATTTATTTTTTATTTTTTGTGAATAGTAGAATAATATATTGTTACAAGATTAAAATGAAAATATACGATCAATAATTCAGCACCTGTGAAACACAAATTAAATAAGTTAATTTTATTTAATAAGTGTTATAATAAATTTCATAATATTTTATGTATTTTAATTTAATTAAAAAAACAGAGTAGTATTTTATATATGTTTTATGCTAAATACATCTTAACTTAACTTTTTTATCTTTAATTTAAGCAGTTATTAAAACGGTGCAATTGCACGTAATAAGGTAGAAAGAGATGTTAAGCCCTATGAGCCACGGGTTGCATAATGTTTGCCCTTGTCTCACTTTTGATGCAGCAAATGCATCGGCGCGGCCTTTTCAGTTACGATTAAATCAGATGTCAGTGTCGCCACTATTTTTTTAATTTTAATTTGCCTTTTATTTTTAATTAAAATCAAATATATTTTACCAATACAATATGTGATGGTGACACCCCTGCTCCAAATCTATTATGGAATTAAAAATTCCGTAACAGTATTAGAGAATGTGAGTTTATTAAAAATTAATTAAGAAAATCGATAGTAGTCGTAGAAAATAGTTATTTACATTCGAATGCGGTAAGTTTTATTTGAAATTTTATTCATAAAACTTGTCGGCCAAAAAGTCACATACAAATCTCACACATTAAGTATTTTTTTAACTTGCCGCCTCGAAAGTGATATTTGGTGCGCACAGGTGACAACTGGAAATCCGTATTTCCCGATCTAAACCGGGAAAACGAGCAAAAAACACTAAAATATAATGCTTCAATTTTATGGAAATCGGGGTCTAAGGGGGATAATTATTAGCTATGTAACAGTGTATAATATAATCATGAATCAAATCACAAGCACAAGGTTATCTACGATAATTTTGGTTTGTAAATTATAATCTTTACGTGAATTGTGTAAGATGGCCCCCAGTAACGTTATTAATATTACTGACATATTTTACTAATTATTTAAATCTTAAGTTACAGTTTTTGTTTGCTTAAAAAATATTATACAAACATCTAGCGTGAAAAATTTTATTTTTTTTTCATTTTTGTTCATGCAAATGAACCTTCGTCGCTCGTGCTTCAAATTTTACATTCACGCAGGAAAATTAATTTCCTGCTCTTAGTTTGTAAATTGTTATTACAGTGCTCCAACCAACGAAGCACTCCCCCTACGTGGTCGAGCCTCAAAAAGTTGTTGCGCTGTAAAATAAAACTTGCCGCATTCGAATGTAAATAACTATTACATGCTTTTGAAAGAAAATGTTGTTGTTAACATAATTTATTAAACATGCTGGGCCAGATTCGTCCGCAGTTGGTTACATATTACATAAATGTTTTTTCATGAAATATTTTTATTGATTAAATTATTTAGATTTAGAAGTTAAATATTTTCTATTTCTGTAATTTGTATTATTAAACGATAATTAAAATAGATTTTTATAATTCTTTATAAAAAAGAATCTTCAAATATTACATATAAGTAAAATCTATTGGTTTATATCTAAAATAAAGAAATAATTTTCCATTTAAACATTTTATATGTACTTAAATGTGCTTTGAAAACTGGTATCAGACCTAAAGTATACACTCTGCACATCCATATCTTATTTCTTTTTCTTGTAAAAAGGTTAAATTATCTCCGTGCGTTATTACATCAAACAGATCTACGATGAATATTAGCGATACGATTGGGATCCTGCAGGGCACAAAGTTCCACGCAACTTCATATTTAATATTAAACCAATCATCTTCTAGTGCGGTTAGGCTTTCCACAGAGCGCAGCTTTTGTCTGTGTGTCAACAAGATTCGCCTCGGGCCTTTCTAACTAAGCAGCTTTGAATCTCCCTTTCTCCTCAGGACATTCATACGCATTATTATTTTTAATATGCCGCGGGGTTATTTTTTATTTTTAAGGAAAATCGTATTTTATTGTAGTCGATATTAATTCTACCTACAACAAACATATTATACGGCTTGTCCGGTTACCACCTCTCATATAGGGTTTTGGCGATATACGTTTTACAAATACATGCTCGCCAAATCAACTAGCAGATTAGTTAATATTATTCTTAGCTTTGGTAAAAATAACATTTCTCGTAAAATAACAGTGCTATAAAATGCAAACATCAAAAACTAACATGATAAATGATTTGATGCGCAATAATAATAGTAAATAATTTCATTTAATATTAGATTTTATTTTAAAATTGTAATTTAAAATTTTTTTTTTTCAATTTAGAAAAGATTGAAATTAATTAATTAAATTAAAAGCGATAATTGAGATATTTACCACACAAAATTAGTATTTATAACCAATTTACATTATACAGCTGATTTTTCTAACTGACTATATCACAAGTACTTTAATAAAAACTAAACTCATTAATGGTTTTTATTGTATAACGATCAAATACAAATAGTACAAGTGCCAGAACGTGTTGATCAAATATCAACTTTTGTGTACAGTAACATTAGTAAATAGTGTTTTAGAAAATTCTAAAACATGTCGTTAGGGAAAAATATTTTTTTCCTTAACGACGTATTTTAAAAATTCTAAAACACGTCGGATATCTTTTTTTACGAAGTTTTATTCTACCATGAAGATATTAAAAACCAACAAAAAATATAAAAAATATTTTATAACAAATATTCAAATATTATTTTGATACAAACAATGTCCTATATATAATATAATATAATTCTAAAAAGCACTTTCTACATTAGACAACGGCCTGTCTGTGATTAACGTGCATTGTGCAAATATTGCTAAATCGGGAGATATTGTTGGTCATTTTATAGCACCCGCTCTACCAATTCAACAATTTGGAAATGAATCATTTCATTTTTTTTTATTACTTTTAAGTCAAAATGTGTCGGACAGCCGTATTGTTGGAACAAGATCTTTTAATTTTCACCTCTAACTTCTCGTAATGCGAAGCCTATCTTCGTTATTAATAAGTCCAAGTAACTATCTGAATTAAAATTTTTGTCAATTTTAAATGGTCCAATAATGTTATTGGACTAATAATAATATTATTATTAAACATACCAGCCCAGATAGTACTTTTTTGGGAATACTGAGTTCTGTTAGCAATGATATATCTCTGGTTATATTGAGACCAATATCGTGTGTTTTAGTGTTTTATATATTTGGTTCATGATTTTATGCTACAGAGTGCGCTTCTATTTTCTTCATATGCCGCAAAAATCTCTTGACGGCACTATGGTTTATAAGAATATTATATCTTTTAGTATATGGCATACGTTGACATTTACAAACACCAACGTAAACAGAAATTTGCTTTACACTATACATTGGATTCACGTATGCTGCGACCAAAACAAGAACACCTGCATTTTTAAACATTTTTTGATTTCTTATAGTACTAGAATTATTTATGTATACTATACAATATAACAAAATAATCTAAAAAACAAATCTATCTCACTATATATAATTAGTAGGATAATTATTCTTCTTACTACGAACATTGCAACTGTAATATTTATAATAAACTTTATTTTTAATTTTAGAATGAAATCAATTATTAATAAATTATTCTTAACAGGTTTAACTATGTAAGAGAATACATACTTACTCAAGTAAATTAATTTTTAGAAAAAAAAATAGATTTAGATATAACAATAGGAATGTATTTAAATATTTACTAACCTTTCAATAAATAATATTTTTTGTTGAAAATTAAGTAGTTTTAATATTTAATGTTGAAGGCGATTTTTAAAAGCACGTCGTTATGGAAAATAAATTAATTTTTCTTGACCTTAAGATTTTCTGAATTACCTTACTATGAATAAAAATTTATACTTAATATTGAACCCACAAAAAATGATTGACACTCGCGCGGAGAATGAAGTAGTTTGGTTGTGCATGCAACTCGACTACGTCTTGTTGTATGGCAACAATCTTACACTTTAAATGCAAGTACAAGCGCTTGTATCAATATTATCTATACTGCAGTAATTTTCAGTGT
>JARJEC010035502.1:0-11001 GCA_030264575.1 Tachinus sp. AB-2021 | reverse complement strand
TAATAATAATAACGAAACAAGTATCAAAAACATTATTTATTGTATTGTATTCCTAGGTGGCTACGTAAAAGTAAAGAAAATTTTACAAAATGAGCTCTATGATACATATTGAAGGCGTCATATCAGAGGGCATAAATGCATATCAGAAAGCTGTTTTATCCATATTAATTATAACATTAAGGCTAGACGGGTGGTACACATTTGTAAAACATTTCTTAACTTCGTTTACTAAAGATTTTAATTTTTGCACTTACGCTCTTCTGATACAATGCCTTCAAGATGTTGCAGTATGTTTATGGAAATATTTTGAAATGGCCAATAAAATAGTTACTAAAAATACATTCTTATAAAAAGATACCTACAAACATTTCAATAAATAATGTATTTGATAATAATAGACTATCGTGAGATGTTACAGGTTGATGCCGCGGCGTAGATTTAAACAACAGACCTTTTAAACTACAACTTAGGCTTCTACGCGTGAGCAATACTTCTCGGTTATGTCTCGATACATCCCTTATCGTTAAGAAAACAAATAGATTTTTATAATAGAATTAGTTTCTCATCAATAGGTTTGTGTAAATCTGTTTTTATAAGAAATATTTCTTTTGGGTATCAAAAAGTTGATCGGAAATTTTGAAGCAAATATTTTTTTTCTAAAACCTATAAAAAAAGGAGGGGACAGGGGTCTTCCCAGAATCAGTTTGTGTAATTTGTTATAGTTACAATTAATTATGTAATAAAAATATCTATACTATATTCATATCCACCGTGGAGTCGAAGTAAACAAAACAAAACCGCGCGATTGGTGAACACAAGCAAGCCTGCATGAGATTGGTCGTTAGCAGGGAGCTCGGCTACTCAATCCAGATCTTATTAAAATGAGATTTCATACATAGATGCATAGTAAAATATTTGATGTGTATAAGCAATATGAAAACCAAATGAGCCCGCCACGCAAAATAACTGATTTGGGTATAAAAGTTAAAGAAATTTATATGCACTGTAAAAACTATCATTGTGACCATGTCCCTGTTGTTGTGTTAGAGCTGTGTAAGTGAACAACATGTATTTGTTTATTTCGACTGTACGGTGGTTTTAAATTTAGTATAGATAAGTAATGAGAGGTAATTGACACACAAGAAGTTCAAGATTTAGAAAATAAAAATTTAAACTGCATTACTACAATTTAATACTAAATATTAAAGAATAAAAATATAAGCTCTACTTTGCTTGTGATCAATATTCGAATACTATAATTTACATACAAAAAAAAGCAAAAACAAATCTCCAATATAAGAATAATTAAAAGTTGCTTCAAGAGTATTAAACAAAAAAAATAATATGCAACTGAATTTTACTCATATCTTAATTTTTCTTAAATTGTCAAATATATAAAAATGTGAATGTCACAAGAGGCAAGTGCAAAAAATATAATAGGTAAATATTACTAAATATATTTCAAAATCATTTTCTTTTATTTAAATGACATGTATAAAATGTATCTTAACTGGCACCGCAAAAGTTTGCTCAAAAATACCTTGTATCGTTATTGAAATTTGTAGACAAATGCGTTACTGAATGTGATTTGTCAAAAATGTAGTTACAAAAATCTTTACAAGTTTCAACGTTACGATATTATTACTTAATGATATCATTACTATATTTCTTACTGAATATGCCTGTATTAAATTAAAAAAGGCCTTGTTATACAAAACAAATATGCTTGTACTAGATTTATACAAGCATGACAGTACCAATATCAATTTTATAATGTACAAAGTTTTATATTGCGTATAATTGGTTTCGATTAGATGTTATTTTCAAATGTTAATAATCTAATAAGAATTTTCTAAACATGACATACTTATACTCAAAATTAATGTTACAAAAGAAAAATATGGCTTGGTAAAACCATTTTAACGCAAGTTGATTAAATAAGCATTTTTAAAAAAGACTTTCAAACTACAACTGAACTGAAAGCCAAATAACCAAAAAAACTATTAATTTGCTTGGAACAAAAACCTGATCCAAACCGATATTATAATTCTCAATTGAACCGTAATGAAAACTGAAACAAAAAATAAAAGGGGTCAAAGCCCTGGTTTTAACTCATAGTTTCAACTCTTCAATTTTGTATAAGTTAAGCAATCTAATTAGTCCATAACATAAATGTAGTGTTGACTTATGTCATTATATGTATGAAAGAAAAACATAAACAATCACAAAAACACGCAGAAGGATCAAAATTTTATCCCCACCACAAACTAAACCAAATTCCTTGCTATAATGAGCTTGGTCTAAAGGCCGTAAGTTTTTGGTTAGGAAGGAGGCGAGAAGTAAAATTCTCGCTTTGCCTGACTTGTTATTTTATAAATATTACAACATATTAATTTAGAAAATTTGAGGTAACATAGAATATCTAAAATTAGTGGTTAAATAGAAACCGCCTACTATAAAGAAAAATATTGTTTCACAGGGTATCACATAACTGCTCCAACAGTTCTTTGAAACTTACTGCTTTATGGGTATATATGTTGGCATTATCTTTTTATGTTTTTCCAGATATTTACGTATAAAAAAGGTAGTTGAAAATTACAGATCTTTTTAATTGTTATTTATAGTTATAAAACAAACTCAAATAAATATAAAAACAACAAAATAAAAACGAAATCTTACCAAAATTAAAAATGGTGGATCGACGTGCAGAGTGATTTTTTGTTGCAGATTGGAATAGGGGGAGGAATAGATTTTAAAATCATAATTAATCTAAATTTGTACTTAATTCTATAATACAAAAAGGAACATTTGCTTTGTTTTTAGAAATACACCCCAAGATATTAATAATCATGCACATAATGAGAAGCAGTGATGATAACCAGCATTAACATGCAAATGATATCGAAACAAATGTTCCTTTATAATAAATAAAAATTTAAAAAATAAACTATCACAGCTGCGAGCAAAATGATACAATAAATAATAAAAATATATACATATCTATATATGAATTAATTTAGGATTTGATCACAGTTGGATAATCAGTAATTTTTAAATTGTAATAATTAATCAGAAGACGAATCGGTATCATCGATATCGTCATCATCAATTTCAGTACTAATTATTTTATTTATTAAAGGAGGGAATACGTCATTCACGACCAGGGACTGGCCCGAGTAACTGTAAAAATTAAACTATTCTTAATACCCAATATATTAAATCGTAACATGCATCATAAAAGCAAATATATATTTTCCATTTTATATAAATCAAATAAACTTACCTAGATTGGAAAGTTTGTGTCAGCTCATGTTTCAGTTCACCTTTAGGATTTATGGTAAAAATTCTAACGATTGGAATACCAACAGCCCGATAAGCCCATACATCCTAAGAATAAATATAATTTCAAGTATTTTTATTCATTTTATTTTAATTAACTTACATTAATTCTATTTCCATATCCAGCATAAAATGGGTTGGAATCTGTTGGGAAAAGCGCCTTAATGTCACTCATGCAAGAAATTTTGAACTGCTCTGGTTTCTTCTCAATTACCTCTCTGAAAAATTAAAAATTATCGGCTTACTTAATAGGGTAATGATGTAACACATAAACAAATTGATTAAATAACAATGTCAAATATATTTAGAACAAAATTTATAAAAATAATTTATTGTATGAAAATGAATAATTTAATAATAAATCTAAAACCATAAGGCAGATGAAATGTGCAGGAACAAAATTAGATCATTATAAAATATATTTTTTCTATGACTATTTTGGTACATATTATAGTAACGATTTTCTTAGATAATTTTTAATCATAAAACTGTCTCATTCTGTAATACTGTTATGGAATATTTCATTCAATAGGTTTGTAAATGTGGTACTTTATATATTGTACTAATGTATCGCTAACAAAAGCTCAGAGTAATAAAAGCCTATGAAAACTAGTCGTCGGTTGCTATTGACTGCTTAAATTTTAACGTGCATACTCTAGTCTCAACCAACAAGCAACATTATGCAGCTCAACATATTTACAAGCAATTAGCAGAAAAAAAAAACGTGCAGCTGGATATTTTTGTATTGTTTAAATTAGACTTGCACGTTGAGATGCTTCACTGCGTGATGTTCACAAGCTTACTATTTTTGTTCAGTGCCTGCTGTATAGTACCTGACAATAATTTCAAAGCTTGCTTCATTTAAAAATAATATTTTATAGGTTTAACGTAACACAAGTAAAATATGTGAATTTATTTTAACTGAAAGAGAAAAAAATTAAATTGGAATCACTAACATTAGTTTTAAGAATGCTGCTCTAACCATACTTAATTAATTGCGATGAGTGTTTGAAATATTTTGAATATTTTTATCAACTTTAAAATTTATTTTTTATTATATTTAAAGAAATATTTTAAAAATGAAGCTTTAGTCGTAGAAAAATTATAGTCTACAACATGTTAGAAAGAGAATTTTGCCCTTGTGTAAGCATCTCACTTACTTGATGGCTCATCCAACATACTTTCTACTCGGAAGAATATGCCATATTCCTAACTTGTTATAGAATATATTATTATATTTAAAAATTATTTTTCAAAAAATAAATGGTAAACAATTTTATACAGGGTATACCAAAGTGAAATTAATAACATGTTCACTGAAAAAAATGTGTTAAAAAATTTATATCAGATAAGAACTTAACTACTAATAAAAAAAACTGAAATGTACTTGAAGAATTTGATGGGTATTTTATAAACCTTTTAACTTCTAGAATTTAATACGGAAAGGTATTAAGTAAAAAACATTTTTAAACAAATATTGATTCGTGTGTTTGGTTAAATATCCTGATTTGCAAAATCTAATTTAGTAGTATCAAATTCTGAAGGGAAACAAAAAATTAGGAAAAGTGTATACTGTTCCTGAGTTTCAAACAATTTTTTTATAAAAAATATTTGATCTAGAGGGCATGGAAAGATAGCAGCAACACGAAGAGGAGTGATATTTCTATAATTATTAGAGAATAATTGATATGGGAAATAGGTTTTGAGAAACATGACAACATTAACCCTGGTTTAAAATTTACCTTGTATAGATATAGTATCACTAAAAACCAGTTCCTGCTACAGTCAATGCAAATTGAGTAACAAAACATGTGAAGTATGTTGATTGTATATTCATTGAATTTCTTACATTAATATTAGGTACCTTACCTATGAAAAGCAGTAATGAGAGATGTTGGGTTAAGCAAAACTGGTCCATCAGGCATATACAAATCTCCTTGTTTAATTGATTTTAAATATTCTCTAGTTATACGAGCCTGTCCAATAGCACGAGCACTCAAATATAGCAATTTATATCCATTATCTTTAATTTTATTAAATAGTTGGGCAACTCCTGTTTGAGCCCAATCATTTCCAACTATTGGTAAAATGTGACCCAGTACATCTGATCTGAAAAAATAAATATTTATTTATAAAACATTTTGTTTTGCCTATTGAAATGAATATTAAACTACCAACAATAATATTTTAAAGAGCATAATTATTTTTTTTATATTATATTTAATGGCTGATTTTCATGAATGTTATTACTGATTAAATTTGTTTAATTTGTTTTTGTGATTGAAGTATTTTTTAGTAGCGGTTTTAGAATAAAACAACTTAAATTTTTTCTAGCCTTATATTAAGTTAAAAAATTTGAATTGAAAATAATTTTAGCTAAAATATTTATTTCAGAGATTTATTTGATTTTAATGATATATACAAAATGTTCTAATTCAATTAAACAAGTGTAGTTCTGATTTATTGTTCATTTATTGTGTTTAGTCATTTATTTTTCTATTAATTTACCATTTCTATAATTTTTTCGTTCTTATTTTCAATTGGTATTTATTTATCTAAGTGTTTTTTTTTCAATTATTTTTAACTCATTCAGTATGTATATTTTTGTTTATTTTGTTAATTTTTTAATATTCCCTTTAGTTTTTTACTATTATTTGTTATTTTTACATATTTATCTGTTACAAAAAACTGCTGCAAGCTACTAGACAGACAAAATAGCAAAATTTTTATCAAAAACACATTTATCATTGAGGAAGTCGCAGACAAATTGTTTAGTGACTTATTTTTGAATGTACTATAATTACAATTTTTTAGAACAAAATAGGGTTAAATTTCAATTAAAATTAAAAATTTCACATTAAAAGATTAGCTAAAATAAATTAGATATATTTTAAACAAAAATAAATAGTGTAAATAGTTGCTATTGAAATTTAACTAATGTTAAATAGCAGCTCGTTAAGAAGTAAGCTCTTAGTAATTACTATATACATTTAAGTTAAGATAACAATTTAAGTAGCTATAACATATAACAAATTCTTGACACATGATGATTCTACTTGATTCTACTACAAAATATACTTACTTTGTGATGGTTCCATCAATATCTGAAATTACAATTTTGTCGTCCCATTTCCACTTGTATATATGACATTTACATCTTGTTGTACCCTGATAAGCAGTTGTTACACTGAATTCTACCTCATTCATACCATTGCGTAAGTTTAATTTGTTCTAAAAACAGACAACAAATTTTACGTAATTAATATTATAATAAATCAAAATAAAATATATTTACAATTTGATGAGAACTCAATCGCAATGTCTTTCTACACTTTTCAGAATTGAATTTGTCTGGTGTTGTTGCATTGAGAAGTTGTCCTTTTTCATCAGAACTGCTGTCTTTTCCATGGTCACTACCAGAGCTGTTAGACTGAGTCGGAACTTCATTTAGAACTAGAAATTGATAGTTATAGATTATAGTACTTTTTTTTTCAGCAAAAACATGCATTAATTTGATGTACAACATAAATAAATTAACATTCATTAAAGTATTGATAGATTTTATGTATATGTTAATAGATTTTATGTATACTTTATTAGATTTTATGTATACGTTAATAGACTTTATATATACTTTAATAGGTTTTATGTTTATGTTAATAGATTTAAAGAACTAGTTATTGATAAAATAATTATTATTATAATAATTGATAATATATACTTCTTTCATGATTTTATTAAATTTGTACATAAAGAATATGTATTTTATATAGAACCTAATTATTTAATAAAATTAATTGTATTCATTAATTTAATGTTACATTTTAGTAAAGTGTTAATAAATACAACAAATTTTATGATCATTGTTGTTTATTGCATATTTGTTTGTTGAGGCTGTCACTTGTTGGAGATTCGTTATAACTTCAATAATGTACATGTGTATGTACTGTCACAGTGTGCCCAAACATTGAAATAGGTTTATAAATAATATATTCGTTCATACACTTATGAATATAATTAATAAATTATATCAAGTTATTAGATTTGTGAACCGATCATTAATACTATTAAGTTGTTCATAAAATTATGAATATGTTTTATAAATTCTATTAACACATTATTAAACCCATGATTTTTTCATTAATATTATAAACTTGTTTATAAAATTTCTTATCAAATACTTTTCATTGATACTATGTATTTAGTTCATAAGACTATAAACGCCAATTGATAGAATCTCTGAAGTTTTACATAAATAGAATTAACTTTTTCATAAATTCTATTAACTCAAGTTTAACAATTTAATAGACATTTATGTACAAGTATTATTTTCAGTGTACTCATCTATGGTTATAGTAAAAATAACACATCAAATGTAGTAGAATTATGAATTATAGGATTCACTCTGCATTCTTTTAGTATGTTTCTTGCATATTACTTGATTACAAATATTGTTTTTTTGTTTTTCTATTGTTATGACAAGGACAAACACAATAAAATTTAGCATTGATAATTTTTAATTACTTTTCTTCATCTTGAAGATTTTTTTAACGTTTTTGAATAAATCTTTTTTACATCGCACAATGCAGCAGTATTAATAATAAAAATGAACGGTTTGTAAACTTTGCAATGTTGCTTGTTGTAAATTATCTATAGGCTATAAAAATATAAAAACAGGTTTAAATGGCAAAACAAATGCTTCTAGTAGATAAAAAAATCAGCAACAAAAATGTTTACTTAAAAATAAGTTATGTGTTTTACAAAAAGTGTAGTAATAATCAATTATTGATGTATTCATATTACAAACAAAACTCATTAAAATTCTGTTTTCATAAATTAAATAAATTTAAAATAAATAAAAAAACTTTTGACTTCTTAATTAGATTCATTAAAATAATTATTATTTGAATAAACAAATTTTAATCTAGCAATTACCTGGCAATTCATGAGAATGTAAACCTTCTTCTGGAGTAGTTGGAATAGTTTTGTCTTTCAGTGATGATTTTAATGCATCGGGGTTTTCGGGAGCTGGAGTTGTTTCCCTTGAATTGCGTGTTCCTCTTCCCCACCTCCACCAAGATGAACGAGCTTCAGTCTTTTGTTCCTTTTCTTGTGTCGTACTGCTGACAATATTTGATGGCATGTGGATATTGATTAGTTGATCTACAGTAGACTAAAAAAGAATACTTTTTACTCTAGAAATCATTAAAATGTTATTATATTTCAAAAGATTTTTTGAATCTTCTAAAATTTAAACTAAAAAAAAAGCATCAATCAATCACAAAGTTATCACACTTAATAATAGCAGGTAAAAACTTAAGTGGTCTTTTGCATTAATTTCGCCGTATAAACTTTGTAAATGATTTTATTTGTTAAACATAGTAAATGTCAAAACCAGTGTAGTGATTACATTTATCAAAGCGTTTTTGTTTTATTTAATATCAGAAAAATTTCCCTAAAAACAAATACATATCTTGTTAAAACTACAGTGAAATCTCTAGTTGCGGACACCTCCAATAAGTGAACAACTCCTATAACCGGACAGTTTAGAATACACCAACAAACATCCATATAGGTATCTTACTTTCTTTTAAGCAGACACCTTCAAATAAGCGGACCAAATTACTTGCACCGTCAGTGTCCGCTTAACGAAGATTTCAGTGTGGTATCTATATGCTGTAGAATTTAGCTGTATAAAGACCCATCAAAAATTGTATTCTACAAACATTTCTCATTGTGCATTCAATTCAATCAGAAAAAAATTGTATTTACTGATCTGATAAAAAAAGATAACAAATCTTTTGCAAAATGTTTTAACAGTATCTATTTTACGTTGACTGATAAACAAAAGCTCTGCTTGTTTGTGTGTTCGGTACTGTTCCAAGCACGTTCGTTTGTATACCCTAAGTAACATCCAAACATGAACTTTTTACTAATCCTCTCAAGCAGGAGTAAACAGTGCATCTTAGGGCAGCTTGCATACAAGCTCAAAAATTTATAATTGTTAATTCTAAAAAGCATATTTTATTGTCAAAAATGTTATTACAACTTGAAATTTACTATACTTTTTTGTTTTGTTTATTGATTTAACATCGGCCTATCTCTGGACTGATCACCGTAGCCAGAGGTTAACCACATCTGAAACTTTTAGAGATTTCAAGAATTCAAGCCTGAATTATTGGATTCTTTTACGTACATGCTACATCTAAACAGTATACGGGATCTACAGTTCTTTTCTTCTTATCTGAAAGAAGGTTTGCTCAATACGACTTTATTTAACATGAAAAAGTCGGCCCTCCAAGTAAGGACTGCCTGGAAATCAAACCCGGAACCCCTGGCACAGCAGTCAACATACTAACCACTGAGACACTTGAGCTATTTTACTATTAATGGCATTTGTATAAATCCGGTACCTCGTTAATCTTTTTACCTTGCAGTATGAATAAAAAATAATGGAAAAATAAGCCTAATTATAAATATGACTTTCTGACCGTTAGTACAGTTCAGTACGTGAAAAGCAGACAGAGATATTATATTTTTAGTACAACTTACTCGGTGAACATATAGGAACATACATCTTCAATGAACACGCCTGAACTGCAGCCATGATGTTTCAATTATACTACCAGTCAATAAATGCTTAGTAGCCAAGTCACTTCATTTCAAATGCGATAAAGTAATGATTGTTGAAACATTCCAACGAATGGGTTTAATATTAATCAAAACAAGATAAGGTTGGATTACTCATGCGCCTTTACATAGAAAAAAATCACAATAAAAGCACAAGAAAACAAGTTTTATATTACACGCAAGCCTGTATGTTTGTAAACAACGAATTTATAAGCGCATTCATTACGGCGACTGATTTTGCAGAACAATCTTGACAGTTTGATTCATCTAACTAATCAACAAAAAAAAATCAAAAAGAATGAATGAACAAAAAAATAGTTTAAAAAAAACAAAAAAGAAAATAAAACTTAAAATGAAGAAAATTATTAACAAACCAAATGAAATAAACAAAATCAGTGAGAAAAAACAAAAACGTAAATGACAAATAAACAAACGTACATGATTTATGTAAAATTCTCATTGGATATATATTTTTACCTTTCAATTTATTCGGTAAAATGTGCAAAACCATTATTTGTGAAGAAATCATGATTGATTAGTATTTATTTTTTATGAATAACAATTTCTGTAGAAATCAAGTGAGCCGAGTTTGGTACTTATTTATTAGAAAAAAATTATTTGTTTAAAAATCAAGTTTGCTTGGTATTGATTCTTTATAAAATCGAGATTGTTTGGTATTTCCATTAGTAGTTTGTTATGGATTTGACGAGCTCAAATCTGCACTGACAATGAAGAAAATAGCTTCGAACAGTTGCTATGATTAAAATAATGCACGTAAATAAGTTGTTTTCTTCTAAAAATGCATTTCTCAAAGTGATTTCTTTTTTCACATTTTACCTAGTAAATTGAAAAGTACGAATATTTTATTACAATTTTTTTCATGATAACTCATTCCATGCCTTTAGTAATCATTTCTCAAGTTTTTACGTATAGGTTGAGAAATACCATGTATAGTACTTAAGCCACTTTTTTAAAATTCATCCACAAAATAAATGTTTGAAACATAGTTGCTGCTTGTACCGTTATCCTTGT
>JARJEC010035477.1:0-17072 GCA_030264575.1 Tachinus sp. AB-2021 | reverse complement strand
TCATTTTCTTGTATATTTGTGGTGCAGGTTGAGTAAACAACTCTTCCTCCTTTTTCTAAAAGGGCTGTTGCCCGTGTAAGGAGTGAGCGCTGAAGGGTGATAAGGGGTTTTACTTTGTCTCCGTGCCATAAATTAAGAACATGTGGATTTTTTTCTACCGTACCCCAGCCGCTACAAGGGGGGTCAAGTAAAATATAAGGCCAGCCTTTTGCAAAGGTATGGGTTGAAGGCATAAGAGGGAACTGCTCAGCACTATACGAGGTGGTACCAGTGTGCAAGAGGTTCATGTTTATAAGGTTGTGGCGCAATGTTGCAAGACGTGCTTGTGAAGGTTCATTGCCAAGCACAAAGCCATTATCGCCCACAAGCTGAGCTAAAAATCCTGTTTTGCTCCCAGGGCTTGCGCACATATCAAGTACGTATGCTCCTTTTTTGGGGTCAAGAGCAAGGGGAGAAAGCATGGATGAAACGTCTTGAATATAAATATAGCCAAACTTGGCTGCGATACTACTCCCTAGAGGGAATGGCTCGTATACAAGGCGCCGTACAAAAGGAGAAAAAGCCTCTGTTTCAAATAAAAAACCTTGAGCTTTTAATAGATTTTCTACTAAAAGCCTATCTTTTTCTTTGCAAAGAAGGCGAAAAGAGCGTAGTTCATGAATATTCATAATTTATAAAGGTATAGTTTGCGTCAGTAAAAAAATAAAGATATACTAATCGTCAATGGTTGAATAGAAAAATCATCAAATAATGTAACCAGCTGTTTTATATACTGTAATATATTTTTTCTAAAAATTGAAAAGCTCTTCTTTAAAGTGAGGAAGTATGAAGCGTAACTTGTTTTTATGTTTGAGTTTGTTATTAGTAGGCATGTTCTTTTTTGCTGCACAAACTCAAGCAAATGCAAAATCAACATTTGTGGCTCTACCGTTTTCTGTAGAAGGACCATCAGGTTTTACCTATCTTGAGCAATCTGTTCCCCAAATGTTTGTTTCGCGCCTTTACTGGAAAGATAATGTAGAGGTTTTGCAACAATCAAGCAAACAACCTGTTGCTGATGTTGCAACTGCAGAGCGTGTACGTAAAAGTGTAAATGCTGACTATGTTGTTTGGGGGCGTGTTTCTGTTGTTGGAGATGGCTCTACCCTTGAGGTGCATGTAAACCACAAAAGTGGCAAAGCATGGCACTATTTAAGCGAAGCTAAAACAAACCAATTTATGGTAGCCATTAAAGATGTTGGTGACCGTATTAATAAAGAAATTTTTAACAGGGTAGAAGCTGCACCGCTAGCTCCTGATTTTTCTTCTGCGGCTTCACGCACAAGTTCAGGGCGTGTTAACCAAATGAACCCTAACTTGGTTATTAATGAAACAACACCTAAAGAAATCTATTTAAACCCGCATATTCGTTATGATTCAGCAACCGCTGGTGGTGATTCAGCCAGTATTCGTTCCATTGCCTTACCTTTTGTTGGTATTGGTATGGAAGTTGTTGATGCTGATAGTGATGGCAGAAATGAAGTTTTTGTTCTTGAAGATTATAATCTGCATGCGTACCGTTTTGAAGGGGGCGAATTTAAGCCCTGTGGCACTCTTGCCCTGCCCCGTAGCCTTGACCCTTTTATGCTTCGTTCATATGTTGAGCCAAGTGGCAAAATCACCTTGATTATAAATGCTATGGATACAGATAGCCGACCTTCTGCCATGTTTATTTCATTTAAAGGGAATAAATTTACGGTAGATGCAAGTGGGATTAAATACTTTTTAAACGTTGTAAAAATTCCCCCTGCGTATAATACCGTTATTGTTGGGCAACAAGCACAACCACCCAAGCTTTTTCGCCCAGGTGTGTTTGAAATGCAAAAGAATGGAAATAGTTTGATTCAGGGTAACCGTTTGCCGTTACCTGAAGAAATTAATGCGTTGAATTTTACCTACCTACCTGGTGGGTATGATGAGAATGGTGGCGATAAGCTTATTGCCTTAAGCCCCTCTGAGCGTTTGCGCGTGTATACAACGCAAGGGTCACGTATTTCTGAAACTGAAGAAAGCTATTCTGGTAGCTCCAAAGGTTTTGAGGTTGATAACAGAATGCCTGGTATGGGTAATGAGCGTGTGACCATAAAAGACCAGTATTATGTTCCTATTCGTATGTTAACAGCCAACTTTGATATGGATGATAAGTACGAGCTTATTGTTACTCGGCCTCATTCAACAGCTTCAAAAATATTTGATAGGTACCGCTTTTTTCCACAAGCAGAAGTACAAAGCTTGATGTGGGATGGTCTTGGTCTTGGGCTACAGTGGAAAACACGTAGAATCAAAGGTTCTGTTGCTGACATAGCAATTGCTGACGCAAACAACGATGGTATTCTTGATCTTGTTACCCTGATAAATACTCACCCAGGAGCTATTGGGGTAAAAGCACGTAAAACGATTGTACAAGCGTTCCCCCTTGATTTAACTTCTGTTGATCCTAATACACCCAGCCACCCTGTATTTAATGAAAATGATTAACAGCGTTTACTGCTAAGGTTATTAATAATAGTACCCGGGGTTTATCTCGGGTACTATTATTTTAAGGTTGTAATGAAAAAATCTGATGCTTTTTTAGCCAAAAACTCAGTGGTAGCCCAAGACCCAATAAAATCTAAAAAAGAATTAATGGAACCATTGGTCGTTACGCAGCAAGAGGTAGGTTTAAAACTTTTGCGGTTTTTAGAGCGGCGTTTGCTTGAGGCACCCCCCACAGGGCAGCTACATAAGTGGATACGCACAGGGCAGGTGCGGGTTAATCAAAAGCGCGTGCAATCCTTTCACATACTTGCCTTACATGATGTTGTGCGTATTCCTCCTTTTGCAACCCCGCGGCCGCTAACTCCCTTAACTCCCTGCGCTGATGGGCAAAATGTTTTTGTTCCCCACACAAATGTTGCTCTATCTACACAAACAAACATTTCTTATACTGACGTTTTTTTTCCTGAGAATATTGGCAAAGAAAAAAGCCACACTCCCTCTGGGGTAAAGCACATAAGATCACAACCATTTTTAGGGGATGATTTGCCAATAGTAGCAATGCAAGAAGATTTGATTATTGTGTCTAAACCAGCAGGGCTTGCGGTACAACCTGGTAGTGGGGTTACAGATAGCGTTGTAGAAAGGCTACATAAAGCTTTTGCAGGCGCAGCGTATATTCCTGCCCCAGTACATCGATTAGATAAAGCAACCTCAGGCTTGCTTGCTATTGCCCCAACTCATGCGTCGGCTAGCGCATTGAGCTTGGCTTTTACCCGCCCTGGGGATATTGGCAAAGAATATATTGCAGTGGTTGAAGGAATAACCCCATTTAGCCATGCCCATGCTTGTTTTGACATTTTGGAGAAAAAAAGAGATAGCTCAGGCTTTGAGCGTATGTACTGTAGGGGCGATGGGAGAACTATCCCCTTAGGTGATGATACAAAAATATTAGAAAAGATGCTGGTAGAGGCAGAAAAGACAGGAGAAGCCCTACTGGTTGTGCAAGAATACAATACTTTTCTTGCTCCTTTTTCTTGTGGTTACCAAAATTTTGAAAAAGCTAGAGAAATAAAACGGAGCGAAAGCCAAAAATGTAAACAGGTTCATAGTGAATATATAGAGAATAAGAGTGAAAAAAATTGCACGTTTAGCTGGTTACGCATTCAATTACTCACAGGTAAAAAGCATCAAATTCGGGCGCAGCTTGCTCATCGGGGGTTCCCTCTTGTGGGCGATGGGCGCTATAAAGGGTTGCCTTTCACCAGACTTTTACTTCATGCTTCAACTTTGATTTTTTCTGATGGAAGAACGTATGAGCTTGCACCATCTTTTCCCTCTCCATTTAATGTAGAATGACCTTATTTGTGTCTTATCAGTGTGTATGAGCATGTGTTGTTCCCTTGCCTACAACTTTTTGAAGCCTTTATAGGACAAGCAGAGAAGTGCACTCAAGGTAAAATATTCTTCTTTGTACATTTTTCTTTGTGCCTTTTTTATTCAGTCTTTTATTTTAGACTTCATACAATATTTTTTTGAATAGTCTATACCTCGCAAAGAAACGTTGCATATTTTCATTGTTTAATGAAAAAGAATACCAGAAAAAAACTGTGTGGGAATAGTGGTAGCAGTGGGAATAGTGGTGGAATATAAAACACCCTTGAAAAGGTGTTGAGCTTTTCAAGGGTGTTTGTGTATAGGGAATGTTTTAGGTGCTTACTTTAGTGATTCAAGAGCCTTTTTGGCATCAGGCACACCAGCAGCTGCGGCTTTTGTATACCATTCTTTGGCCTTTTTAAAATCTTGTTTAATGCCTCTACCATCTTGGTATGATTTACCAATGGCAAATTGGGCCCCAGGGTGCCCCATAGCGGCTGCTTCTTGAAAAAGCTTAACAGCAGCGGGTTCATCTTTTGGGCCGCCTTGCCCTTCCATAAGCAATATTCCAAGGTTAAGTAAGGCGTCACCATGTTTGTTTTTTGAAGCTTTTTCCCACCAAACGCGTGTTTTTGCATAGTCAGGCGCACCAACTTCACCCGTGGCGTATAAAATGCCAAGGTAATATTGCGCTTGTGGGTTGCCTGCATTGGCAGATTTAATCCACATGGCCTCAGCTGCTTTGGGGTCTTTGGCAGTACCATGCCCTTGTATGGCCATAAGACCAAGGGCATACGTAGCCATCATGTCATTTTTGTCAGCAAGGGGGGTTAAAAGTTTTTTTGCTGTGGCATAATCTTTCGCTTCATAAGCGTCTGCAGCCTTTTTTAATACGGCTGCATCTTCTTTACTCACATTAGGCTTAGAGGCTTGCGCCTTACCTTGAGGTTTTTTTGCTGTACTTTTTTGTTGTGCTTTGGCTTTTGGTTGCGCTTTGGCTTTTTGTTGAGCTTCTGCCGCAAAAGAGCTGTGTATAGGAGCCAGAATGAGGCAGGTAATGAGTAAAAAAAAGATATAATAGTTCTGCTGTTTCATAAAAAATCCTGTGTAATAGTATCTTAGCCCCAAATATAAGGGGTGGTAAAAAAGTACTCTAATAGTATATGTTTTGCTAAATAAATACAACGTAAACACACAATACGCAAGTTTTTATAGG
This sequence comes from Tachinus sp. AB-2021, assembly GCA_030264575.1. Taxonomy (NCBI): domain Eukaryota; kingdom Metazoa; phylum Arthropoda; class Insecta; order Coleoptera; family Staphylinidae; genus Tachinus; species Tachinus sp. AB-2021. Next base: position 11,965 of record JARJEC010035477.1, on the reverse strand, counting down.
TTGGGCGATGTAAGCTACCTTTGTATGAATGGCAAGAGAATAGAAAAAGTTGGTGCACGTTTCATGGTTTATCTCTTTTTTAAGCTTGCTTGCGGTTCTTTGTATTGGTAGGATTATTTTTTATAGTTTATTGAGGGGAGCAGACATTTTTTTGTACTGTTTTTTTATTTGTACCTACTACCTGTGGTGAAATAAATATGGATTATTATACACAAGAAGAAACATGGAGCAGTGATGCCATTGCCCATATGCAGGCTTTACGTTTAAAAATTAGTATCGAGCAAGCCATGGATGGGGCGTTTTATAAAGACCATTTTGGAAAAAAACAGATTAGCGCGAACAGTATTCGGTTTGTGGATGATGTAAAAAAACTTCCCTTTACCACTAAAGAAGATTTACGCTCAAGCTATCCTTATGGTCTTGTTACAGTACCTCAAAGTGATTTGGTACGGTTACATGCTTCAAGCGGTACCACAGGCACACCAACGGTTATTTGCCATACCCAAAACGATCTTAATATCTGGGCTGATTTAATGGCGCGTTGTATGTACATGGTGGGCCTTCGCAACACAGATATTTTTCAAAATATGTCAGGGTACGGTCTTTTTACAGGCGGGTTAGGTATTCACGCAGGGGCAGAGCGCCTTGGGTGCCTGACTATTCCTGCTGGTGCAGGCAACACTCGTCGGCAATTAAAACTTATTCGTGAACTTGGCGTTACTGCCATCCATATTTTGCCTTCTTACGCTCTCTACCTTGGCAATGCCTTGATGGATAGAGGTGAAGACCCCCGCTCTTTACCCCCGCGTATTGCTCTTATTGGGGCAGAACCGCATACTGAAGAAATTCGACAACGTATTGAATATTTACTTGGGGTTAAAGCCTACAACTCTTATGGGCTTTCTGAAATGAATGGGCCAGGTGTTGCCTTTGAATGCATGGCACAAAACGGATTACATGTGTGGGAAGATTCGTATATAGCTGAAATTATTGACCCAAATACAGATGAACCTGTTGCAGATGGCGAGTATGGCGAGCTTGTTATGACAACCCTAACACGGCAGGGTATGCCCATAATTCGCTACCGTACCAGAGATATAACGCGTTTTATTACAGGCGAGTGTACGTGTGGGCGCAAGCACAGGCGCATTGACCGCATTAGCGGGCGGGTAGACGACCTCTTTATTATTAAAGGGTGCAATGTATACCCATTGCAGATTGAACAAGTACTCATGGGCTTTCCTGAAGTAGGCGATAACTATCACATTATTCTTGAAAATATAGATAATATGGACCAACTACGCATTCAGGTAGAAATTCGTGCTGAATATTTTGTAGAAGATATGCGCGCTTTAACACATTTACAGCAAAATATTGCCCATAGGCTCTGTGGTGAAATTTTGGTTACGCCAAAAATTGATTTGGTACAGGCAAATTCATTGCCAGTTGCTGAGGGCAAAGCCCAAAGGGTTGAAGACCGCCGTAACATGATGAGTTAGTAACATATAAGGTTGCGCTGGTTTTTACATACCTGTCATTTTTTATGATGTATGCATTGGTACCCAGTGCATTAGTGGTTATTTTGTTTCGTCAATAATTTTACGCTGCCCTTTTGGGTGCAGTGGCTGATTAATAAGGTGTGGATAGTCACAATAATGGTTGAATTATTAAATCTAACATTTCTTGAACTCAAGGAATTTGTGTTGGGGTTGGGAGAAAAACCTTACCGTGCAGAACAGCTTTGGCAATGGTTGTGGCAAAAAAATGCTCGTTCTTTTGATGAAATGACGAATATTTCTAAAACAACACGGGAGTTGTTGGCGGTAAAGTCCTGTATTACATGGCCTGAACTGGTAGAAAGGCAAACAAGCGCAGATGGCACGCAAAAGCTTCTTTTGCGCCTTGCTGATGGTGCTTTGGTAGAAACTGTTCTCATCCCTTCCTATTCTCAAGAGGGTAGGCTACGCATGACCCAGTGTCTTTCTTGCCAGGTAGGGTGTGCCATGGGCTGTACTTTTTGTAGCACAGGCACCCTTGGGTTTACCCGCAATATGACCACGGCAGAAATACTTGGGCAAATACTTGTGGCGCGCCATGTGGTGCAAGACGACCCCCACCACCCATTACTGCGTAATCTTGTTTTTATGGGTATGGGTGAACCGTTATTAAATTTACCAGAAATTATGCGCAGTTTAGCTATTTTAAATGATGAACGCGGTCTTGCTTTTTCGCCAAGGCGCATTACAGTTTCTACATGTGGTATAAAAAAAGGTTTGCGAGAGCTAGGCGAAAGTAATCTTGCTTTTTTAGCTGTTTCATTGCACGCCCCCACCCAGCAATTGCGTGCTGAGCTTATGCCAAAGGCCGCTAAGTGGCCGTTAGAAGAATTGATGAAAGAGTTGCAATCGTACCCTTTACATACAAGAGAGCGCCTGACCTTTGAATATTTGCTTTTAGGGGGCGTTAATGATTCGCTTGAACACGCTAAAGCATTGGCAAGCTTGCTTTCAAGAATAAAAGCCAAGGTTAATATTATTGTATATAATCCAGTACCTGGTCTTGCCTATACATCCCCCAGCTCTAAAACAACCACCGAGTTTGTTAACTATCTTGCAAGTAGGCGTATAATAACAATTATTCGCAAAAGTAAGGGGCAAGATATTGCTGCTGCCTGTGGGCAACTTGCAGCAAAAGCCATAAAAAATGAGCGTTTAGCGATGGATTGTACAAACGAGTGTACGTTGGAATTATCGCTATGATGCAAAAGAGGATAGCTAAGGTAGGGGAATAGACGTAGATGGCAGAAAGCTCAAAGAATTCCTTTTTGCTCAGATAAAAAGTCAGATAAAAAGATTTATTGTTTTTTTGCCCTAAAACGCTACACTGGGCTGTATCTTATTATAATCATAATGGCACGTATGCCTGTGGGTCTTATTCAGTTTCGTCATCTGTACATTACGTGTGAATTATTTGGAGAATATATGTTCGGTTTTTTATTCAAAAGTATTTTCGGTTCAAAAAATCAACGGTATCTTAAACAAAAAGTGCAAATTGTTGCAGAGATAAATAAACTTGAACCACGTATGCAGGCTCTGGCAGATGCAGATTTTGCACTACAAATTGCAACATGGAAAGATGCTGTTGCCAATGATGAAACTACCCTTAAAGCCTTGTTGCCAGAGGTTTTTGCCCTTGTACGTGAAGCTTCTGTGCGCATTCTTGGTATGCGCCATTTTGATGTGCAACTTATAGGTGGCATGGTCTTACACAGCGGTAAAATTGCTGAGATGAAAACAGGGGAAGGTAAAACCCTTATGGCTACCTTGCCTGTTGTGCTCAATGCTTTGAGTGGCAAAGGGGTACACGTTGTTACAGTGAACGATTACCTTGCTAAGCGCGATGCTGAGTGGATGGGTAAACTGTATGAATTTTTGGGTTTGAATTTTGGCGTTATTGTGCATGGGTTAACGGATGAAGAGCGTAAAACCGCGTATGGGGCTGATATTACTTACGGCACCAACAATGAGTTTGGGTTTGATTATTTGCGCGATAATATGAAGTTTTATGAACATCAGCTGGTACAACGGCCTCATAACTTTGCCATAGTAGACGAAGTGGACTCCATTTTAATAGATGAAGCGAGAACCCCGCTTATTATTTCTGGCGCTGCTGATGATTCAACAGATTTATATAGAAGTATTAACCAGATTATTCCCATGCTCACATTAGATGAGCATTTTACTCTTGATGAAAAAGCAAGAACAACCATGCTTACAGACGCAGGTATTCAACGTTGCGAAGAGCTGTTGAATATTGACAACCTTTTTGATGTGCAAAATATTACGGTACAGCACCATGTGCAGCAAGGGTTAAAAGCACACCATGTATTTAAACGTGATGTGGATTATGTTATTAATGAAGGGCAAGTTGTTATTGTTGATGAATTTACAGGGCGCCTTATGCCTGGGCGGCGATTTTCTGATGGGTTGCACCAAGCTCTTGAAGCTAAAGAAGGGGTTAAGGTTGAGGCTGAAAACCAAACGTTGGCATCCATCACCTTTCAAAATTATTTTCGACTCTACAAAAAACTGAGTGGCATGACAGGAACAGCAGATACAGAAGCTGTTGAATTTCATGAAATATATAATCTTGAGGTTGTGCTTATTCCTACGCATATGCCCATGGTGCGTGAAGATTTTGCTGATGTGGTGTACCGCACCCGTGCTGAAAAATTTACGGCCATTGTTGAGCATATTAAAGAATTGCATACAAAAGGCCAACCCGTACTTGTGGGTACCATATCTATTGAAACATCAGAGTATATTGGCACTATGCTGCAAAAAATGAAAGTGCCCCACAATGTACTTAACGCAAAACATCACGAGCAAGAGGCGGTAATTATTGCTGAAGCTGGGCAAAAGGGCAAAGTAACCATTGCTACCAACATGGCGGGGCGCGGTACTGATATTGTGTTGGGCGAAGATGTACGCGAGCTTGGCGGGTTGTTTATATTAGGTACAGAACGCCATGAGAGCCGTCGTATTGATAACCAACTACGAGGGCGTGCAGGGCGTCAGGGTGACCCTGGGTGCTCACGTTTTTTTCTTTCTCTTGAAGATGATTTGATGCGGTTATTTGGTTCAGAGCGTATTATGAAAATGATGGAAACACTGGGGTTAAAAGAAGGCGAATGCATTGAGCACCGCATGATCAGTAAAGCCATTGAAAATGCCCAAAAACGTGTAGAAGGGCATAACTTTGAAATTCGTAAAACCCTGCTTGATTATGATAACGTTATGAACCAACAACGCGAGGTTATTTATTCGCTACGCCGAGAAACCATAAGTGCATCAGATGTAGAACCCTTGCTCTTTGAGTTTCTTGATAGCGTTATTGCCGATGTGTATGAAAGTTATGTTTCGGCACGTGGGCAGTTGAGCGATGAAGAACGCGACCTTTTACGCACCCATTTGCAAGAAATTTTTAACCTTGATAAGGTTTGGGATAAACCAGAACTGCCAGACCAAGACGCTATGCGGGAATGTATGGTGAGCGTATTTACACGCATTAAAGAGACAGCGCCTGGTATTTACCAAGATATTAGCCGTTATTTTATGTTAGAAGAACTTGATAGAGCGTGGAAAGAACATTTGTTAAACATGGACCATTTGCGCGATGGCATTGGTTTGCGCGGGTACGGGCAGCGTGACCCAAAACAAGAGTATAAACGAGAAGGCTTTGCTCTTTTTCAAGAAATGCTCATGCGCTTGCAAGAAAATACATGGAAGACCCTTTCTCGGTTAAAATTCCAAGTAACTGAAGAAGAAAATGAAGAGGGAGAAGAAACCACGTATCTTGGGGTGCATAGGGGAGAAAATACACAAATTGAAGCATCTGAAAATGAAAAAGGAACAAGCCCGCAACCAGAAGCAGAAGCCCAAAGTACTCAGTTGGTGGCTGGGGCCCCTTTACAGCACAAAGATAGATCTGGCCATGTTTCATATTCTGGTGTTGGTAGCCAAGCGTCTAAGCAAACGCCTGAACGGCGTGATACCCCAAAGGTAGGGCGCAATGATGAATGCCCATGTGGCAGTGGTAAAAAATATAAAAAATGCTGTGGCAAAGGGTAATACATTTACCTTAAGCATAAAATTTTGTTAATGTGATATAAAGTGAGGAAATAATGAAAAAGTGCCCTAAGGCGTTAACTCTAGTGCTTATGACTTCTTTGACTCTTGGCACCGCAGGGTGTTCTACTGAAACGCAAGAAGAAGATTTTCGTGTTTTTAACTCCATAGGCGAGTGCGTAAGCAGTAATGCCTATACAAAAGCAGATTGTGAAGAAATGTTTGCGGCTGCTGTTACACAAACGCCTCGTTTTTCAAGTCAGTCAGAGTGTGAAGAACAGTTTGGTGTAGGTAACTGTGGCACTCCTGAAGTTCTTTCCACTACTCCAGAAAATGCAGTAGCTCAACTTGAAGGGGGGCAGGCGACAGCAGAAGGTGGAGGACAGTACGAGCAGCGCAGTAGCTGGATGCCAATAATGATGGGGTATATGATGGGGCGGTTTATGAGTGGTGGTTCTGCTTATAAAGGTTCTCAACCATTATATAAAGCCCCTGGTGGTACAGCAGGTTTACGCACTCCTACAGGCGATGTTATACGCCCCGACAGTGCTGGGCGTGTACAAAACCCTGGTGCCTCTGTTCGTAAGGGTTTTTCATCTACGGCTAAGCCAACAACAGCAAGAGCTGGCACCACCTCTCGCGGTGGCTTTGGTGGTAAAAGCGGTTTTGGTTCAGCAGGCTCATGATTCGCTTACAGGTTCCACCACGTGAAAACTGGCAAGATGTGGCTAAAGCCAATGGTTTTATTTTTCATCATGTAGATGGTAAACTCTATTGGGATGAATCTGTTTGTTATTCTTTTACCTTAGAAGAAATAGAAAATGATTTAGAAGAGCCTACCCAAGAAATTGCTGATATGTGCCTTGCCCTTGTGGATGAGGTGGTGCAAAGCGACACCTTGTTACGTTTACTTGCCATACCTGAGCCTGCGTGGCTTATGGTAAGAGATAGTTGGGAACGTAAAGACCCAAGTATTTATGGGCGTTTTGATTTTCGCTATGACGGCAAAGGCCCTGCTAAATTATATGAGTATAATGCCGATACCCCAACATCTTTGTATGAGGGTGCATATTTTCAATGGTTGTGGTTAGAAGAAGCAAAAAAACTTGGAATTATTCCAGAAGATGCCGACCAATTTAACTCTGTACAAGAACGTCTTATTGACGCTTTTGCTGGTATTGGGAAATTAAATAATAACGGGCTTATGCACTTTGCTTGTGTTGAAGAAAGTAATGAAGACTTTGCAACAGTACATTATTTACGTGATTGTGCTGAACAAGCGGGTTTAGAAACTACCCATGTTTTTATTGAAAATATAGGGGTTGATACAAATGGGCAGTTTGTTGGTGAAGCAGGGGAACCTATCCACTGGTTATTTAAGCTGTACCCTTGGGAATTTATGGTAAAAGATGCATACATGCAACACCTTACATTGTGCGATACCATGTTTGTTGAACCACCGTGGAAGATGATTCTCTCTAATAAAGGCATTTTGCCTCTTTTGTGGGAGCGGTACCCAGACCATCCCAATTTGCTTCCTTCATGGTTTTATAACCCCAAAGAAAAAGCCCCTCATCCTGACTATGTGGTCAAACCTCTTTTTTCACGCGAAGGGGCAAATATTGGCGTTTTTAAAAACCATAAGCAAATCATGAATACCCAAGGTATTTATGGTGCTGAAGGGGCCATTGCACAAACCCTTTGCCCACCACCTAATATGGATGGTTTTGGACCAGTTATTGGGAGTTGGGTAGCAGATAATGTGGCGTGTGGTATTGGCATTCGTGAAGATGTATCGCCTATTACAGGAGATACTTCACGCTTTGTGCCGCATGTTATTGTTGGGTAAAACCGCTGGTGCTCAATTATATGGGTAGGTACCTTTTAAAGGTATTGTTTTGCATATGTTTGTTGTTATTACCTTGTAAAAAGCTATACCTTTTATTCTTTTAAACTGGCAAAATAGGCAGTTGTATGGGGGTGTTTATGGGTGCTCTTGAGTGTGTACGCCAGCTTAAACAGCTGTTTTTGTTTGTTGTTTTTCTACTTTGTTTTTTTACTGCCCTTTGCCTTATTGGTCTTGCCTCTCTTTCTTTTCCTCTTGCCTTTATTGCGGCCATTGGTGCGGCTTTTCTTATCAGCATATTTTTTATATGGGTGCTTTCTCGTCGTTCTCTTAAAGGGTTTACATCTTGTGTTCAAAAATTAGAGAACGAAGTAAAGTATTTGCAAACAAGCCTTGTAGAAATAGATAAACTTGCAAGTGTGGGTAAGTTAGCCTCAGGCATTGTGCATGATTTAAATAACCCGTTAATGCTTATTAGAGAAAATGCAGGCTGGATTCATGATTTGATGAAAGACGATAAAGATAACCTATGCCCTGAACATGCTCACATAGTAAAAGCTTCGCAAGCCATTGAAAAACATGTGGATAGAGCAAGCGGTATTACCAAAAATATTTTGGGAGTTTTGCATAAACCAGCTGAAAATTTTGAGCCTACCTCATTGCAGGCGCTTATTGATGAGACGACGATTTTTCTTTCTAGCAAAGCAAAAGATGCTCAGGTTATTTTTCAGCGTGAGTATATAGATTCAAACCTACTTGTTGTCACTGATGTGGCTAAATTACAGCAAATTATACTGAATATTTTAGATAATGGTATAGATGCCATTGGCAAAAAAGGCGAAATAAGCATACACACTAAGGTTGAAAAATCAGGCGTATGTATTGAAATAACAGATTCTGGTAAAGGTGTACCCAAAGAAAAATTGCCGACATTGTTTGAGGCGTTTTATACCAGTAAAGAAAAAGGTAAGGGTACAGGGTTAGGGTTATATATTTGCCAAAATTTAGTTAAAGAATTAGGCGGGACTATTACTGCTGAAAATAGTAAAGCAGGTGGACTAACGGTTCGTATTTTATTACCATTTTAGAAAAATTACTTTTTATAGCAAAAGCTTTTTAGGCGTTGGTTCTATAAAACTATACATGGCTATGATAAAGTGCACGGCTATGATAAAGTGCCTACTTTTTAGTACTAGCTTCTCATGGTATAAAAAAACCTTCATGCAAAACTGTGCGTGGAGGTTTTTTGCGTATGTACGCTGTAAAAAGAGAAGAATTTGGGTGTTGTGTTTGCACATACACACAGGACCAGTAGAAAAGTTTTGTTGTGTTTACGTGTACACAGTACCAGCAAAAAAAATTCTGGTGTTGTGTTTACGTATGTACTTTAAATGGTTACTTATTCTTGTTTTACTTCAGCGCTACGTTTAAGTATGCGAAAAAGCTCTCTGTAATGCCGTGGGGGGCGTTTTTTTTGTCGTTCCATAAAAGCAGCGTCAACAATATGCGCAAATTCTTTACTATTTAAGCTTGGGTAAGTATCTAGAGCTTCCATAAACGCATCTTTGCGTACCTCTTCTTGTTCATGCACCAAAAGGTCACGCAATTCTTCAAGGTGTTTAAAGGCAGTAACTCCACGTTGGGTTTTGTTTTTGTAGCGTTGTAGAGCCTCTAGCAACGCTTCAATACCTGTTTCTTCACGCATAAGGCGTCCAATGTACTGCATGTGGCGCCGTTTTGCTTCATGCTTTTTTAAGCTTTTGTATTCTTGCAAAGCCTTAAGTAGCTCCGCAGGAATAGGCATGGTTTTCCATAATGCGGGAGTGAAGGCGGCAAGCTCAGCCCCAGCTTGCTGTAAGGCGGTACTTTCGCGTTTTTTTTGCGAACGGCTCACATACGTATCTTCATAGTCGTTTATATCAGTTTCTGCTTGTAAGTTATCGCCTTCATCAGAGTCTGAAAAAGATTCTGGGTGTATATCATCACTCGTTTCTGTGTGAGCGTTTGTATGAGTATCGGTACGAAGAGGAAGGTGCGAATTTGGGTTGTTTTTTGGGTGTGTCATGATATTTTTATCTTGTTAGGGGTGCGTATGTATTACAAAAAATTATTTGGGAATCACAAAGCTAAAGTAAGGAGCTTGCCAAAAAACAACTTGATTGTGTTTTAGGGGAATATCAGCTGTTTCATATTTATGTTGTAGTTCTTTTTGGTGTCCCCAAAATTCTCCTGAATATTGCTGAGGTACGTATAACATAAAAGGAGTGTTTGGTGTTTCTTCATTGTACAGCATTGCAGTATCACCACTCATTTTATTTTGGGGTGTTGTTGAAATGAAAGATGCAGGAAATAAGCCATGTTCTTGTAATTGTGTATATAGTTCGTGTACTTTGGCAGAATTGATATTTTCTTTATCAGTCAAGGTGGCATCTGCTACTTTGGTAGAACTGATATTCTCTTTATCGGCCAAGGTGGTATTTGCTGTATTTTGTGCCGTACATGTGTTTGTTGTGGAAATGATGTGCAGGTTGTGCAACAGTCGTATTTTTTCTTGCATCCATAAAAAAAGAGCTTGCCCCCGCACTTTTGTGCCAAGGGCTTGGTGCCTAGTACCAGCGAGCACGTGTTTTTCAAAACTTTCTTCGTGGGCCACTCCAATGCGAATAACTTTGATGTTGTTTTGCCATAAGGTCAAGCACGATGCGCTTAAAAAGTCTATCATGTCTTGGTCTGCCCAGGGGGTAAATTCTTTTTCTTTCCATAAATTTTCAAGTTGAGTTTCTGCAATAACAAGGCAAGGGTAAAGGCGTACAAAATCAGGGTGCAGGGTGGTTACTATTTCAACATCACGTTGCGCTTCTTTAAGCGTTTGCCCATACATGCCGGGCATAAGTTGTATACCTAGGGTAAAACCAAAGTCTTTTATGAGCTTGCAAGCAGATATGGCTACTTGTTCAGTGTATCCTCTTTTGCTTACCTGCAAGGTTTTGGTTGAAAAACTTTGAATGCCAAGTTCTATAGTTTGCATACCGAGCGTCTGTAGTTCTTTCAGAATAGCTGGGGTAATGGCATCGGGGCGGGTTGAGCACCGCAAGCGCAAAAGGGGTGTATACTCGCGAGCTGTTTCAATAAAATTTCTGATACGTTGTGCATCTTGTGAGGGTAGAGAAGTAAAAGTACCCCCAAAAAAGGCGAGGTCAAAAGGTTTTACATTTTTTTCTCCAAAATGGTGTAAATCTGTAAGGGCGGTATGAAGAATGTGGGTAAGAGTTGTTTCTTTTTGTCCTGTTTGTTTATGCTGTGCGCAATAAATGCAACGGTATGGGCACCCTGCAAAAGGAATAAAGATAGGAAAAACAGGGTGTTCTTGTTTTACCGGTGCAGGGTGATGGCAAATGAGCTTGAGCGTAGACTTTTTACGTGGGATGGTTGAAAACATACTTGATTATTTGACTATTGTTGAGTAAGATTGTTTCATCAGTATAGGTGAAAGGTTTGCAACTTGTCAAAAGCAATTTCTTCTGTGCATTTTCACAACACGTTAGTACGAACACCCAAAAATATTTTTACCCATTTGAGTTCATAATGCTTAAGCAAGACACTTGTCTTTTTTGTAAAATTGCTCATCAAGAACTACCTTGCGCGTGTGTTTTTGAAAATGAGCAGGTTATTGCTTTTTTAGATATAAACCCTGTTGCAGCTGGGCACGTGCTTGTTTTGCCCAAAAAGCATTACCCAACCCTTGCTGATTTACCTGATGAAGAATGCGCCCCCCTTATGCAAGCATTGCGTATTGTAGGTAACGCCGTACAACAGGCAACAAAGGCTGATGGGTTTAATATCCTTCAAAATAACCATAAAGCTGCTGGGCAAGTTGTTTTTCATGCGCATTTTCATATTATTCCTCGGTTTTTAGATGATGGGTTGCCTCTTTGGGCAGGTAAACCGTATGATCTTGAAGAAGATATGAAAAATTTGGCAAAAACTATAGCTAACGCTGTAATCACCCCTTAGAGAGAAGATACTATGAGTAAAACATTAACTAAAGCCGATGTTATTGACCTTATTTATGAAAAAAACCCTCGTAATCGTAGTGAAGTGAAAAAACTGCTTGAATCTTTAATTCAACTCACAAAAGACGCCATTAAACGGGATAATGTTCTTCTTATTAGCGGGCTTGGAAAGTTTGAAGCATACGCCAAAAAAGCACGTAAGGGGCGCAACCCACAAACAAAGGCAAGTATTATGTTGCCCCCAAGAAAAGTTGTGGTATTTCGCCTTTCAAGAAAATTTAGAACAGAAATTAATGGGGAGTAATCTCTTATTTCATTGATTATATGCTGAATTTTTTATGTGTCGTTTTATGGTAGATGAATAAACGATTACCTTTTATTTTAACTTGTACAGGCTTTACTTACTCAAAAGAGAAGCTTTTGGTATTTTATGAAAGTTCTTAAAGCTTCTGCTATGGAAAAGTGTATTGGGTGTCATA
>JARJEC010035459.1:0-13475 GCA_030264575.1 Tachinus sp. AB-2021 | reverse complement strand
GTCTCAAGCTAATTTTTTATATAGAATTGTATTTTTGTAGCAAAAGGATTTTTCCATCATTTTTCATTTTCAATAAAATCGTAATTTTTTATTTTCTATTATGGCTATTTCGTTTATTTTATAAGTTGTTGAAACGGGAGTAACACATCTTAAAATTTTTGAGATATTCTATTTGATCAACTTTTTTTAAAATGGAAATTATAATGCTTAATGCTTTTATAATACGTAGAATTTTATTCTGATTTGAATGATATGTACTTTGTTGGGTTTGCAATTATTAATAACATATTTTTATTACAAAGAAAAACTTATCACAAACTAAATTTTGTGTTTCAAATATTCAGACAACGTTATTAATACTTATTTTAAATTGAAAAACTTCACCTATGACGAGTAAAATAAAGAAAACTTGCTTTTTACATAAAAAAATAAATATTTTGATTTTTTTGCACAGTAAAAACCGTAAAAACCGCTGCTAGGCATATGCAAGAATCAATAAAATAAACAAATAAATTCAGTCATAAAATATTAGTTTATTGGCAGTTTCTTGTATAGATTTGTCTAGAAACAGACTACGCCACTGGATTTTACGTAAAATGTGCCCAGATGTCCTTTTCAATAACTTAAGAAATAAAAGAAATAGGAGCCATTTTGTTTGAATCGAACAATTCTTTTACCAAAAAACTAATTTTGAAAAATAAGCTTGAGACTGATTTATCAGAATTTTTCTAGCATTTTTAGTTTCCGGGATAGTTTATAATACCGCATATAATTTGTGCAATGAACAACTAAATCGGTTTTATTATTTCTTTATTGCAATTCATCAAATGCCTGCTCATTTTTGAAACGTTGCATATATTTTGTGTTTCAACTGATGAAATTCTTATATACACATGTTTCTTTTGTTTTTATTTTAGCTAAACGGCGACAATATAATGATAGCTTTGAAAAAGCAAATATATCATTACGACATACATTCTTCTCTATTCGATATAGTGGCAATTGCAATTCTTAGGTTTATCTTCCTTTTATTATTCTACGCTATATTATCCATGAACCATTGGTTTGTCGTTGCGGTAAGAATAATAAATTAATTATTTTATAATATAATATTTATTTATATATACATTTCTTACTAATCAAACATTTCCTAATAACATACATTTTAGATATCCACCTCATCAACATGTGCCTTTCTCATTGCAAAAGTATTTGTCTATGACGTAAGTATAAACCATATAAATAACACAGTCTAATTAAATCAAGTCATTTTTGAAACTGCCAAATTCTGAAAGATTTGTCAATAACATAGTTCCTTTCAGTTCCAATCCTCAAACCAGCCAGTATTTCAAGTGCTTTTGGTTTTAATATCATTTGTATTATCGTGGGGCGAAGCTTGGTTCTTGGATTTTAGAGTAATTCCCCAGGAATACCATGCTCGACAGTATCTTATAGGTACATTGGCAAAAGCTAATTTTTATGTATTATTGTTGAAATTATTTTTAATTCAGCAAGTCCTGAAAACGAAAGAGCGCCATTGATTAGAAGTTATGTACAAGGCCTTCCTTCCATGTACACAGAAAGTGTTGGAAATTTTTATTCTCCATTAGGATCTGCAGACGGATCCTTGCATCGATTTGAACCAATTAATGTGAAGAGCAAATATCTAACCATTATACTGTCTCACGAAGAGGTAAGTCAATAATTAACGTTTTGCTTAAATAAATCATAATTCCTTCCTGTAATTAATATTTAAATTGCAGCAAGAACATTTTGCACGTTTAGGAGGAGAGATATTACAAGAATCATGGAAATTACTTAATAGTGCTGATTGGAAAGATTGCAAGACGCACGTTGATGATGTCGTTCAAAGCATGATTTTACCCAAATCAGGAAAAATATTTAAATTAAGCGTATTTATTCCAAGCATATACTAGTTTTCGTTTGAAATAATTTATTTATTCTTTAGGGCATAGTGAACTCTTCGCCACGCTATTTGTTAGATGAGTTATTTTATAACGTGGAGAAAATTCCGTCGTGGAATCCCGCACTTCTAGAATCTCACAAAGTTCAAACTGTTGATGAAAACACAGACATTAGTTATCAAATCTCGGCCGACGGTGCTGGTGGAGTCGTAACAAGTCGGGATTTTGTGAATCTTCGACACTGGGGCCTTATTGATGACTGTTTTGTGATAGCATGCAATGCTACTGAACATCCGTCCTTGCCTAGAAATAATAAATATATAAGGTAAAGTAAATAAATATGTTTTTATGTTTAAAAAATATTTATAATCCGCAGGGGTGAAAATGGCATAAGCTGTTTAGTGATGAAACCTGTGCTAGACGATTTCGAATCATGTAGATTTGAATGGGTTCTTAATACCAATTTGAAAGGTTGGATTCCGCAATACATATTAGATGTAGCATATGTTAACATGATGCTAGACTATTTAAGGCATTTAAGAAAATATGTGAACAAACAAAAAGAAACCATGTGATTAGGCTAAGTTATTGTAATATTTTTTTATTATAATTATACTAATTGGAATAAGAGTAAAAGAAATCTATATTATCAATCATGTGTTTTGTATTGCCTGAGCTTTTCTGGTTATGTAAATAAAAAAAATTTGGTAAGTATAGAGTGTAATTTTTTATATACAGTACGTTTCTAACTAATAAATGGAATTGAAAAAAGAAAATAATATATACATTTTTGAAAATCTCTTGAACGTGTTGAGTGATTTCAATAAAATGCCCTTTTTTAGATTGTTTTTAGTTTTTTTTACGAGTTATAATGTCTTCCATCTACTACAAATTGCAGTAGCAGATTTCAGATTTATTTCAATAATTAAATAAATTAAATGTTTAAAGTGCGAAGCGTTCTTAATGCGACATTATCAAAGTCCAAGAACAAATTCTCTTTGGTCGTTGTTGATAGCTTTCGATTTTTTCTTCTATATTTTCTGATCTGTTAGGCATCCTTGGTGTATTTAGCAGGCAATATAATGGTTGTTTTTGTCCGATCCATTGATTTGTAAAGCTTTTATCCAAATAAGTTCAAACGGCGTAGTGGGGAGGAGCACCATTCTATTGAAAGTAGAAATGTTTAGTATTGGGTTTTTTCAGGTTTGAATATAAACATACAAAAACCGGAATTAATTAATTTAGCAAAAAGTTCATATTTTGATTTTGCGGCCGTTATAATTCTATTAAAAAATAAGATATACCACACCACATCAGACATTTATGTTTTAAGGATGTTGATTTTACTATTCAATTTTGGATTTTGGATTTTTCACTGACCAGTGTCAACAGATTTATCTGTTAACGGCGTCGAGTAAAGAAAAAGTTGAATCATCCGCAAAAAATTTTTACATCTTTTATTTAAATTATATCTTCGACGCAAAATATGTTATAATAACTTCACTACCAAAACCAAAACTGTTGAAAATTGCTAATGCTGAAATCGGCGCGAAACAAAACAATCAATATTGTTATTACTAACGAGTCTACCATATATTATAATAATTGTAAATACTTTAGATAAATACTTTGCAAAGATACAGGTAATAAAGTTAAATTAATTAAATGCAACCAGCTTTGTACACCAAATGATATGTTTGACAAAACTTTTTTACTTTGAATTAATAAGCATTGAATTAAATAAGATAGTCACTGCGCAATATAACTTTGTTGGAAACTGGTGAGTTTCATAAAAAACAATTTATATGCAGTCTGTGACCAACTAGCTTACAACACAACAAATAAATCGGAAGGAGTTAGGTCAATTTCCGGATTTTTTTAAACTGTAAAACAAAAAATAAATTGCTCTACTATTTACTATAGCTATCGGCCAATATCTCTGTGGTGTAGTGTGTTTTTCAAGGACAAAAATGGTATTCCAACTGTGCTCTTAATATATTTATACAAAATTTCTTACGTTGTGAATAAAAGCAACTATCAACTATCAGTTATTCGCTTTAAATATCAGATACACCTACCACAAGCAAACGGCGGCATATAAGAAGTCGCCAAAATATGCGGGAGGTTATCTTTTCAATAAATTGCCATCAACACTAAAAGATTTAAAAACAGATGATTTTTTTCTCAAAAAAACATTTCAAAGATTGTTAGATTAGTTGATAGCTGTTTTTATTCATTTATTGAATTTACTAACATTTGTAACCATATGTGTATTATTATTTGTAATAATTGATTTAGCATATTCACAAGGTATTTGCTGAAAGGACAAATAAAATATCTATCTATCTATTAAGCAACCGTCGATAGGGCGGCGTAGTCTCACCGCAACTGTGGTTCCTCGTCATCGACTGCTTACTACAGTTGCTGAATTATATAGGCATGTTTGTCATAATTTATGCTTATTTAACTATCTCACCATTTTTATATTTGGGAAGTTTGGGGTAACCGTAACTAACTTGATGCAGATTGCACTTAAACATGGTAAAAAGTGGTGTATTAAAGAGGCTATCAGTGAACCCAAACAAAACTATGATCGTTTCTTTTACAAGGCGACGAAACACCGAAGATATAAAAATCATTGACAAAGGAATTAAAATATCTGGGAGTCACGCTTGACACCAGACTCACATTCCACAGTTATTTGAAATACATGACTTATAGGACGCACGGGTGCTTTTTGCAACCAAAATGATGGTTGGCCGCACTTTCACTAAATATGACTAGATGGCCATATACGCTGGTAATTAGACCCGTCATCACATACGCAGCAATTGTTTGGAGTGAAAAACCACACTCAGGACTATAGCCATTAAGCTAGGTAGAATACAGAGGATGGACTGTTTGCTGATAACTGGAGCGATGAGAAAGACTCGCACAGCAGCCATGGAAGTACTACTCGCACTAATAATGGCCGATGCTAGGTACAATAAGTTTCTAATCTTGAGACTCAGAGCAAGTATTACACATGTGGCATGAAGAAAAAACTCCTAATGATGATGTCAGACTTTATGAAAGGTTACAGCATACAAATGTCTTTTGATATAGTAATACCGTCGCGAGATGAGTGTTCATCGCGACGGTAGCAAAAAGAAAAATATCCGGGCGTAGGGCAGGGAAATGGTACACAAATGCCAAAAACCAAAATGGCTCCGGAGCTGAAATATATGAAGGCAAACACCGGACAAGCAATTTATGCTATCCCTGGGCAAATATGCTTCAGTTTTCCAAGCGAAAATGGCCGCCATTAAGTGGTGCTTCAGGCGCATGATAGAGTCGGGAGTTTAATTCAACAGACCGATTACCATCATGTCCGTAACGCCTAATGCTGATTGGAGTTACGATCGCCAGTAATAAAATCTAAACTGATTTTGGAATGCATAGACAGTTTGGAGGTACTGGCCACAAACAACAGCGTACGACTGGTATGGACACTGAAAGACCTATGCATAGAAGGGAACCTTAAGGCCGACCAGAGCCAAAAGGGAACAACTGGGACATTTATTGGACCAGAACTCGCTTACGGGACCACACAAGACCGAAAAAGAAATAATCCGATAATAAACTTGCAAAGGAACACCGTAACTTGTGGAAAAGCTGTCTAGGGACGAATCACACAAGATTATTCCTAACAGAACCAACACAAAATGCTTAAAAGGAAGTATCGCATATGAGTTGAACCAAACTGCGAAGGCTCACAGAACTGATTACCGGATAGTGTGGTCTTGACAAGTACATGCATGGATTGGGTATTCAAGAAAATCCACTGCCTTGGATGTTTGGAGGACGATGAGACTTTGCAGCATCTGCTGTGTGAATGCGAAGAATTCAACATGCAGTTTACTTTGGCAAGCATATGTTAACCCAAGAAGAGCTGAAAACAATCCCTTGGCAAAAACTCCTGGACTTCAAAGAGGAGATAGACCTGCTAAAGGTGTAAGACGTCAGAGGTGCATAATAAGGCCACCACGACTGTATTGCAGGGACGCTTGACGAACCACCTCATGAAAAAAAAAACAAGCAAAATAATCGTTTTATTCAATTCAAGAGACTATGCAGCTTGTGACGGTTGTATGATGAAAATGGCCTCTTCTCTTAGATACGTGGTGTGAGTTAGACATATAGGAAACAAAGAATTGAATTATTGTGTAAAGCGTTGGTTGTTTTTAACGTTAGTTTTATACTTTTTATTTTTATGTTCACCATAATCATCATTTACAGTGCCGTAATTTAGATTTAATTTTTGCATCGGTAACGGAAGTTGTAAACCCGTCATGCACATGGTGGCACATGTAATGGCAAGCAATAGTCAGTATTAAACTCTTTAATTCCTTGAATCAACCCCAAGGCCGCACCGATTCGTCAATACGAACAGAATGAACAGTTAGGGCTTCAAGGAATTTGAAAAGTATCCAAAGTATGGTGAACTAAGTAGCCGGAAATCTAAGTGATCCTAACAACCATACATGCCTTCGTCCGTTCAAAGTTGCCGTCGAATATGATTTGGAATCCTGTTGTTCAAACGTATTACAAAATAAATAATAATATCGTTATCCCACCCCTACCACCGGTATACGAGCAGCCGAAGCGACGAGTTGCGTTGTCTTAAAGAAATATCGTTATAAGTATTATCAACGTGGTAGTTTGGTGCGAAATATGCTGTTGAAGACTTTTTTTAGGATGTCATAAGCTGTTACTGTGAATGGAGAACGGTAACGAATAACCACAGTTGAAACTTGCTTGCTTCTCAAATAAACAAATGGATATATTGAGTGGCCACTTCATTTCTCGGATTTGATTGCACCTTTTTTTGTAGCAATACTTGAAAAGTAAAGAGTATATTAATTGCTAGAGTGACAATATTTCTAAAGAAATTAATAAATAGTTTTTATCATTTTTATTTATTTAACTTTGCTAGGCCTTTTTTGTTTTAATTTCAAAAGTATAGCTTCCCAAAATTTGGTTGCGCCTCCTGCACCGCACATGCTAACCGCCAATAAGGACACTTGTTCGATTGTTTGCATAGCACAAATAATCTTAACTTAGTTCACTTTCCAGTTTCTTTTGTAATAATAATTAAAATCGTTAATTAAATTGTGATTTCATTTATATTTATTTTATTTTTAAAATTTACATTTTTTATATTTCTATTAAATATTATAAAAATTTGTTTTCATACTATATTTTTAAGTTTTAATCTTAATTAAGTATAAGGTAGGAGAATTTGTTTATGTTTATAAAAGGTATTTTTATTCTCACTCAATGATGAATATTTTTCTACACGGTTTTCAAATAAACATAAATAATATTTTTTGATCGAACAAGTTTACGAAATAAATAATTTTTTAAAGAAGCGTAAAGTGACACTTTGCTTATGATTTAATAAGTTAATTAAAATATCAAAACTATGCCGTTGAACTTGACCACAATCACTTCAATATTTTACAAAAAATAAGTAAAAATTCATCATTTAGTTGTTGAGTGGTTTTGATATTTATTTTATTTAAAACTATATTTATTTTAAAGGAGACAAATCTTTGTTAGACATGTGTGCGTTTCTTACATTTATCATTTATTATAAATTGTGACCATTTAGTTAGTTAAATATATATTGATCGGTTTTTTACCCCTCGATTACTAAACGTTTGACAATGGTTTATATTAAATTGAAATCGACATCAAATAGATTAGTGGGTCGGTTAATTGACTTTTATTTCAGTGGCCCCGTGTCCCGAATCGAGACAGTTATTCCTTCAATGTTTATTAATTTTCCCTGCAATTAATTAAGAAAATATGATTTAAGTGCTGATATATTTTATTAAATTAAGAGCTACATTGTC
Source organism: Tachinus sp. AB-2021 (assembly GCA_030264575.1). Classification (NCBI taxonomy): domain Eukaryota; kingdom Metazoa; phylum Arthropoda; class Insecta; order Coleoptera; family Staphylinidae; genus Tachinus; species Tachinus sp. AB-2021. The sequence goes on along the minus strand of JARJEC010035459.1, from coordinate 5,653 downwards.
GTATATAAAATTTTAAGAATATGCATGGTCGAGTTTACTTTTCTTGGCTTGGAAACCAGGCTTGGCAAGCTTCGCTAGCAATTTCACACATAGCAGACAAAGCTTTTCCGGCGGAATCGTATTCTGAAATTAATGGTATTTAATATTTTATATGAAAAGTAGATTTAAATATAAATATACGAAAATTGATACCTTGTACTGATCCTCTTTTTCCAAAAATAGATCCATTGAATGGGGGTTTTCTGTAAGTGGCGTCAACACTTTCAAACAAGGTGGCCAGCATTAGAGCTACAACTGCGACGATCATCATTTTGTTTAATTGGGATGCCATTTTTATAACTATAAAATATATAGAAAATTATTCAATTGGTGAATGACAAATGTGCAAAAATAAGATATTATTTCAATAGTTTTTATAATATATTATATTTGTATTTGACAATATATTACTTGAATATAAAAATGAAAGATAAAATATACTTACTTTTAGTTGAAGTTGATGGTAGCTGTTGTTGAGGTGCTCAGTATGGACACAGTAAGTTTGTAATGTTTTGTCAAGGATGTCCGCGGCTTTATATACTGTTTTCAAAATAAGCGCAGGGACCAAGAGAGTTCTCTCCCTGCAAACTGAATTACGGACCCATTTGCTGTGTTATTAGTGCCGCTAATTCAATCTTCCTCGCGTGATTTAATAGGATTCGACCCTTTACTGTGACCACATTGATGCCACGTCATCATGTAATTCAATAAGATTTCGTTTATATATTTTTCCTAGAAATAAATTAGTTTTTGATTACATATAAGAATGTTTAATTTCCAATTATTTTTGTTAAAAATCCTTCATTATTTAACTTTTATCGATTTTTAATGAATTTATTATGTATAAGGTTATATCGGTCAGAAAGTCGATTTTTAGTGAAAATCATTTTCACATATTATAATGTCCCGAAAAAAAAAATAGAATCATCGTTGTAGATGTCACAAGCATTTTTTTATAAAAATTAAATCTATTACTAAATATTCTACGCATAAGTTTCAAATTAAATCGTGTTTCTAAAAACATATTTAGCTCTCTGGAAAAATCTGTATTTTTAAAGTTTATAATTTGAATACGCAGTCTGGTCCTTCATTCCAAAATGGAAATGGATGCTTCTCATCTTAGTTATGTGCATGAAGAAAAAGTACTTATCTTTGTCTATTTTTGTTTTTTTGTCGTTTTCATTATTTTTATTTACATTTACAGTTTTATTTCTTTTAATTTTTTTTTTAATATATTTTCATTTATTTAATTTTTATTTATTTTCTGTTTGTTTTCATTATTTTTGTTCATATTTTGTTTATATTTACATTATATACAAATATAATATGTTTTTAGTTTATATTTATTTTATTTACCAATACCATATGATCTGGCATCACAATTTTACGAACGATGTATGTGGAAAGCTTTAACTAATTTAACTTACATAATTCAAAACAAGAGTTACATTACAATCATAAAACTTGTTTAAAATGTATACTATTTAAAATAATAAAGTTGGTTGTATAACAGTCAAAATTGTAAAATAAATAAACATAAAATATAAAGTGTAGTAGGTAATTTACTTTGCCATCATACATTTAATTTTAGCAGGTCACTTGGTTCGAAACAAAATGCAAAAGCTTTTACTTAACAAGGGAAGTCCATTAGTGTTTAAACCTAATATAACGTGACTTATACTTGAACAGATTTTCTACAACAGTTAAATATATTTATAAACAATGGCGTTTTTAAATTACAAATTAATACAATTTTTTTCCATTATTACATTTTTTCCTGCTGCCGTTTTGGAATAGTGACGTTATGAAGATTCGAGTATATTACTTTTTGTTAATAATCGAAATAATTTAATTTGATTTATACATGTAGACTTATAGAATTCTATAAATATACATTTTTATTATTTACTTAGTTGCAACATATTTTCTTGCTGTAAGTTTTTAAATATTTGTTAAATTAAAACAGTTTTTATTATTATTAAAGTTACAGAATCGGTTAAAGCTGCAAACTGGTATTACAGTAACTAGAGTTGAATCCTACTTTTGATAGAACGAACAGTAATAGAACTTTAAGTACTTTTACTACTAATATAACCTTTAAAAGTACTGCCATGATATCAGAATTTATAGTTACCAAATTTGTTGTTTGATTTATATTAATTATACAGTGTCTTCCAAAAAGTGTGCACAGCATGGGAAACTTTTTATTATGCAGTTCTCAGAAAATTTTAATTGTTGGAAAATGTTCACATGTCAAAACTTTTGTAACTATTTTTTCAAATATACCAAGTGATCTATACTTAATAAGAAAATTGCGTTTTTCAAAATCTGAAAAGTACGATATTTCTAAAATTATACAATTTTTCGGTAATATTTGTTTGATGTGTATTAGCTTTGTCTTATTGAACAATTCCAGCGCCACAAAACAGTTATTTTTTTGTTGTTATTTTTGTAAAAAATAAATTGTTATTTTGAAAGAAGCTAAATGAACTTTGAAACATGCACATCTTTTTAAAGAGGATACAATTCTCTGAGAAATGCATAATAAAAAAGTTTTCCCGCCAAAAAGTGTGCACCATCACTTTTAGGCGGACACTGTATATTTTATGTGTTGTAGCAAAGCCAACATTGTCTGGCCTATGGATTTTGGAATTCGTTTTCGCGCAACGATAGAAAAGGACGCATAACACGAGGAAGGTGTAGAGATGCTGATAGACAAATCCACCGCTGGTTTATATCAATATGTGTGCTTTGCTGTACTCACTTGTAAACGCCGTTTATTAAAGCTCGTAAATTTATATTTACACGTTACTAGGTGTTATTTACTACCCTAACTAGTTTCGACCAATTTCCTATAAAATATACAATTATTTGTATATTTTATAATTAAATAGAACTGCCATGTCGCCAAAAATTATATTGAAGTTTAAGATTTCCAAGTTAAATATAATTAAATTGTTATACCTACACAGTTTTCATAATTTGTAATGGCATGTTTGAATGATGTATTTGAACAGTTTTGCTAGTTGATTTTCTTGTTGCCGAACCACTTTATAGCCATTGCTTCATAAAATTCAAGTTGAGCACGCATTTTGGTGCGTAACAATATAGTGTAAATAAAATTATTCATTCTTATTTCTAATAATGACATTAACAGCCTAAGAGCCAGTGATCGGCAGACTTACGGTATTTTAACAAACCTTTTATTTTTTTATCTCCTATCCTACTGTATATGGAATGAGGACTCTCTTTAGTCGTAGATTGGCGGTTCCTGAACCTTTGATGGGTTGTGGAGATGGACAACTTTGAAATCTTAAATAGGATCTCTTATATATTTATTGCAGATTTTTAGAAGTGATGATTGCAATTCTACATTACAAATTGATTTTGTAATTATATCTAAGCATTTTCAAAATACTATGAATATAATAATATAATAACTATTGCAATTTACTTGTAAATATCATTGCAAAATTGAAGTAAACTTGCAAATTAACCATTTTGTAGAAGTAATTTACTTTTCATAAATTTGTATATAAATAAAAACAACTTTGTGATATAATTTTTGTTATTAGTAGATAACGTTTGCTACTCTCATAAGTATTATTTATTGTTGATGTTAAACTTTATTTCCATCAGTTTTAACCCAACAATACTACTACTGGCGGAACATGTATAAAAATGCATATACCTTGAAAACGTCATTGGCGTCACAGACTAAACTGTTGGTAGTCGTTTTCTTAAATAATTATTCATGTTTATATCTGTGAATGTTTGGGATATTACAAAGCTCAAATCACATTTTTTCAACTGAAAAAAACAAAATATTTCGAGAAACATTATAATATATTAACGCCTTAGATGGTAACTTTTTAACATGGTACTCCCTAAAACAATTTTCTATGTATAATCCGACGAGTTCAATATTCTTCTGCAATTTATGTTAACAACTAATATGTGTTCTAACCTTGATAATGGGACCAATAAGCCGAAAATAGTTGGTATAAATAAATAATTACAAGCATATAAGTATAGTTCTATTATCATAACATAAACAACTATGCAAAATATGTATAATCAACTTCCCAACCAGTAGGATCACGTCATATTCAAGTAACTTTTAATGATATTCGTGAATTACGTCGAACTAAACTATTATTTACGTATCGTTACTATCTTGTGCACACGTCACCACACAACAATCCACACTGTTTCACAAATCATGTGCCAAAACTAACCTCACTTATCTTTGGTGATCTTGGCATTGAGCTTGAGGATGATGATGATAGCAATATTGATCAAAAATATATTTAACCGAGATCAAAATTGGATAGTCTCAAGTCCAATTAGTTAAAAGGAAATTATGTCGATCAGGATATTTATCATTCTAAATTAGTGAAATAAGTCATTCACATTATAATTTGTTTAAAGTTTTGATGATAACTGACGTAAATTTCACGTTTCTAAATGACGTCTGTGGTCTCAGACATATTTTCATCTTTTTGTCGTCATATTTACACCATATTTTGGGCAGTGGTGGGATTCAATTTGTAAAGAAAAAAACCAAAATTCAGAACTTCAACAAACCGGTTGTTGGGTTTGTTGAAGTTCTGAATTTTGTTTTTTTTCTGTGCGCTGTAACTTCAGGAATATTCGGGGATTTGATGAAATTTTCTTTTAATAAAAAAAATAATAGTAATATTTAATTAATAAATATATTAATAAGCTAAGGGTTGATTATAATTTTAACATTTAATAATCAATACAAATTATTAAAAATTTAATTTAATTTAATTTAATGAACAATTGTTATAGAAATAATATTTTTAACGTAACATTTGGTGTCGAACTTATTAAAAAAATGCCATGTTTGCAGTTTTATTAATAGCAATACAGAATTAGGGGATGAAAAATATTTTGATATATTTAAGGGATGAACTTTATCTTTAAATTTGTTTTTTAGATTTTCTTATAAATCTCAAAACAACACGAAAAATTTGATTTTAATATTTATGGCATACAATTGACCAATTTTTGCGTCAGATTACCAAATAAAGAGAAAAATATTATTTTAAAATAGTAAATTTATGTTTGATTGATATTTAGGTTTTAGGGTGGAAAAATATCACGAAATCATGTCACAAAATTTAATGCTTAAAAACTAATAATTTAATTGCATTTTTTGGTTTAAAGACTACCATTTATTAGTTAAAAATAATACCAACATTTTAAGGGTACTTTTTAAAATTGCACTCATAACTTTTATTCAATAATTAAATTTTGACAAAATTGTTGAAACCAAATACATTTTTATGAAAAAACAAGTGCGCTAATATTTAGGGGGTGAAATTTTTATTTCATTTTAAGTGATTATTATTTTAACATTAAAAGTAATTTATATATTTAAAGATGAAAAATATATTTTAAGGGATGTTTTTACTAATGGGGTAGCTACATATTGCGCTTGGCATTTAAGATTAACACCATTAAAACCCCAAGATTTTTCTATATTCGAATTATATTAATTATAATTAATAAAAATATTAACATTTTAAGAGTTGATCGTAATTTTGGGTGAATTCTAGATAAATATGATCAGATCACAAATTATTTA
>JARJEC010035428.1:0-25044 GCA_030264575.1 Tachinus sp. AB-2021 | reverse complement strand
CAAATGGTGTTTTGCACTGCGACACTGTTGAGCAAGGTGTCCGGTTCCAATTGCGGCCCTGGTACCCAGGTGATCACTCTCTTAGGTTCTGAAAGTTCCTTCAGGTCAATGACCTGAAGTTCCTTGCCATGCAGGAGGCACTTTTCAGTCGATGTGCTTACTAGCCATTCTTTTGTTGGCTCGTCCGCACACGTTATTTTCAGGTATCCACCCTTATATGTACATTCCTGAAACCGAAGTGATGCTTGCCCCTTTGCCAACTCATCAATCCTGCCAAGAATGGCTGCCTTGATGGTTTCTGCTTCCTCGGTGTTCAAGGAGCAATCGGGGTACTCTTTCGAAATTATTGCTAGTGCAATACCCGCTTCTGCCGTTACTACTTTGTGCACACGTCACCCAACAATCACAATCCACATGTTTTTGCCAAAACTAGCCTCACTAATTTTTTGTGAACATATCGTAATGTTTAAGAATTGTGATAATAGCAATATTGCTATTGTTGACAGTAGGGAAGTTAGCCGACAAATTAATTTAAGATGAGATAACTTTGGATATTCGGTGCCAATTTTAAATGAAATTAATTAAATAGAAAAGATGTTGGAATGGATATTTATCATGATGCAGCAGCTAAATAAATAAAATACTCTAAAATGTAAACGTCATCTAATGAAGTGTTTATAATTAATGGTGATTACTTATAAACAACTATTTTCACGTCATTAAGTTACGTCAATTTTACGATTCTAGGTGACATCTTTGATCCTTGACCTTATTTTCGTCCTCATATTTAGGTCATAATGACTAAAGTATGACCAAAAATGTCATGAATGTGATGTGAATAAGACGTGTCTTGCTGACTGGGAAAAGTTTACCTATTTTTCATATTCCTTCAATAATAATCTAATATTCATGTTTGCCTTTTCAGTTACTAATTAATAACGAATTTACGCAATCGATTTAGACGAGATAAATTTATGTAACGAATTTAAATATACATTTAAGGATTTACGCACGCACGTGTGAACGGTCGGATTTAGCTGCGTGCGGTTATTCTGAACCAAACACATTTTTTACACCAAATGCACACCGCTCCTCACCGAATCGTTTCCAAATGTAGCTTTTAACGTTAATTGCTGCTCAAGCCTCAAGCTACTCGCCCACATTACGCATGAGTATTACTACAGAATTTAAGGATTTAAACACAGAAGTTTAATATTACGATCTTTCAATGCCAAATCTTAAATAAACTCTAGTATTTAACTCGCTAATGTTAAATCTAAATTTATTATTAATGCTAAATCGGTTTCATAAATTCGCCATAAGTATTGTAAACGTTTACCTATTTTTTATACATTTTCAAAAATATTGCTATATAAAGGTTTACCTATTTTGGATAGCCTATTTTAATAATAAAATACCATAAAGATTAACTACTGTAAGAACTGACCTATTTTGAATACTCTTTCAAAAATAAAGTAATATAAAAGTTTATCTGTTTTGGATAAACTTTTAAAAATAAACTACTATAAAGGATCCCCTGTTTTGAATACTCTGAAAATAATTAACTACTATACAGAATTGTCCAACACAAAAGGATCAGTCGTCTTTTCTTTAAACTTAGAAATTTGAATATTGCGAGGTTTAATATAGACAATCAAAGCTTCAAAATTGCAAATTTATAATTATCAGATCGTATTTTATTTTCTAGTAATAAAAATTAATTATGGAATCTTAATTATAACTAGTATAACTTTGTAATTAAAATACTTTAATAATTATTTAGTTCAAACGAAAAACCAACAAACTTGCTCACAATATCATTATTTATACTAATTTAGTGAATTTTAAATTTAATTAATTAATAAAATCTGAATAACAGCAGCCGCCTTATTAAATACAATTTAATAAATTATTATCATGGCAATAATGTATATGTACCAAATAACAATTATTGTGGCCAATAAGAATTCAAGAATAAAATTTGTGATTGGTCCAATTTGTAGTTAGACTTAGTGATTAGAACTCATTATATTTACAATAATTTATAAAATTTTATTCACACAGGTTCCGTTATATATGGATGGTGTTATTCAGATTTTATTTACTAATTAAATTTAATACTTGTTAAATTATACTCAATAATAATATTATAACAATTATTAAATATATATAATATATATATATATATATATATATATATATATATATACACATATATAATATATATATATATATATATACTGCTTATAATTAAAATCCTAAAATAATATTTTATTACTACTAAACAAAGCACGATCTGACAAATGTAAATCTACAATTTTAAAGCGTTGATTATCTATATTACAACCTGCAATATTCAAATCTCTAAATTGAAACATAACGTCAAAAAACGCCTGATCCTTCTGTGGTGGACCACCCTGTATAGGCATGTTAATTAAACATTTTATAAAAATAATAGGTATGTGTAACAGATACCTGATCGCAACAGTTGTAACTGTTACAGAAATGTTGCAATAAAGACTATGCTTAATTTGCAGTCACACCAGAAATCCTGCAAAATGTATTAAATTAAATTAAATTAATATAAAAGATAAAGTTAATTTGTGTTTGGATTTAAATGTGGAACAATTTCAACAAATGTTGTAATAAACAATGTAACTCTGTTTAAAATGTTCTTTCCACTGTCCTGCCACTGGAATAGAATTTTCATTATTGAACTTACTATATAAGAGCTACCTAACACGAGACTAATGTTAGCAGTAACTTGTACAATGTGTACACCGATTTAGTAAATTGTCATGCAAGAAAATAGAACCTGTTCTAATTTCTTGGATAAGCATTGCTAAATATGCCCAGAAAAGTTGCGAGTAGAGAAACATGTGTTTGTATGTAAATCGGTGTGAGCAATAATTATAGTAAAGTTAGTGCTAAAATCAGCCTAGTCTTAGGCGACTCTAAAACCTCAAACTGCATACTAAACATTGAAAAAATACAAATTAAACCTGTGTAGAGAAAATGATGAGGATTATGAGGAACTATTACTATCACAACTATTAATATATAATAATCAACACTTAATAATAAAACTATATGTAATACATTTATTCTCTTGTTTGTGAATTGAATTTACAATATTTAAATAAAATAAAATATGATAGTACAAATATGATCTATTTAAGTAGTTAATTACATATATGAGAAGGTGAAACGTGAGCTACGTTTTTTTTTTCATTTTAATTAATTATTATTAATTTTTTTTTGTTTAGAGTACAAAGTGCTTACAATGTCAGACATTCTCAAATACGCATATATACGGTGAACACTTTACTAACAAAAAAACTAAAACATGAACATTTTACTAACGACTTACGAGATCAATTCTTCTATTATAAAATATTAACACCTTGTAACAATTTACTGCACAGTCCAAGGCAGAGAGCCGGTAAGCGCAGGCTCTTTAGAAACGTACGCACATAAACTATATTGTCAAAATAAATATAAAAATTACATATTCCTATCTAACAAAAATGCTGTTATATATAAAAAGAAAATATGACGACGCGGAATTTGCTTCATTCATTTATATAACTAACAGAAGTCCTGCGTTTAAATATAATAATACAACTACTATAATTCAGATCACAATTTACGCCTTGTGACTAAGGGAAATATATTCAGAACAAACCATTCTATTATTTTTTTAACTTTTTTCTCTCATTTACAATTCTACTAATGAAAAATCTGTGTTCATTTATGTTATGTGCTGTTTTACAAACAAAAATTGTGTCACATTGCAATACCGAATGATATTGATTTATATATATATAAATATACAAATTAACAAAGCGTTAAAGCAAATTTATAATTAATTGAAACATAATAGCAAATTAATCAAAGAAAATTAAAATAATCACATAATTTAATATAAAAATTAATAACACAGATGGAAAGCAAATTGAAATAAAAATGATTGCATAAGCATTCCTTGCTAATACTGCTATTTAAACAACGGCAAGGAATGCTTTAAATGAATATAATTTTTAGTTAATTAATTAATTAATTACAACAAAACATAAAAAGAGCACCTTAATACTTATATTTTATATATATATATATAGGCATAAAAACTTAATTGTTATAAGAAAAACAATAATTTGTTACTAATGGAAAAGATATACTTTTTAAATAATTTTTAAGTAACAATAGCGTAACAAGTTATATGTTTTTAAATTTTTTAATTCATCTTCAACTTTTAATAGTTCATCTAAAATTATTAATTGTACTTTTTACAAGAAAATATATTTGACACATGATTTGTTTATACTATAATTAATATAATAAAATGACTATGTAATTTTTTTAATAAAAGTAAATATATAGAAATTATATTTTTTATATTATATATATATATATATATATATATATATATATATATATATATTTAATTTTTTTCATATACAATAAATTTTTCAATTGGTATCATTGCAATTATTAAATTAATTTAATGCCTAAAACTAAAATTGCAACTTGTTGACTGCTATTCGCATAAATTGATACTATTTACATGTCGTGAATTTATTTTGCTTAAAATAAAATCAGTTTTACGCTGCCTTAATAACTAATAATTACCTGACCATGTTAAAATATTCTCATTTTACTTTATTAAATATATTTATTCAACTCAATTTTGTTTTTATCTCAGCAATAACAGTTCAAAAAAGATGAAATTATGGCATCATTTAAAATGTACGATTTTATTGTAATTACAATTGTCAGATTTCTATTTCAAAGTAATAAAAACAGGCCCATTATTTAGAACGAATATAATTGCCTGTATTGGCTGCTTCGGAGTAAAATGAATTTTCATGAAATTTTTTTGCACCTTTATTATATTGTAAAGAGTAATTGTTTTTAATGTGTTGGTCCCACTATATTATCAATTCAAGTAGTAACAAAGTAAATATATTTTAATATAAGCTTTTTCAATATTAGGATGCTGTATTTGAATACAAGATTCATATTTATCAATACCATTTAGTAGACTGTATTGAAACAATACTACTATATACGTTTTGCTTATAATAGATTCATTGCTCAAAAGGTCAGAATAGACGTATGTTTGTTATATCATTTTGTTCTCACATTTATATTAAGCATGCAAAACAAACATAAAATATGCAATTTCTTTCTTACAAAAGTATAAGTCATACTGAGTTATCATCATGTTGCCTATATATAGGATGAGTTTTTATAGCCTGCATTAATTTTCTAATCAGATTTATTTCAGTACCAAAATATTTTTTGCGTTTCAAAAATCGGACTAAATTGTAACTTTACAGTATTTATTTCCAAGTAATCCCTGAATTAAATAAGCATTGGTAGGGTGTGTGTTGTAGGCCGGGCTAAGTGAAATTTATATTTATTAACGCAAACTGCAACAGTGCTCGTAACTCTATTAGCTACAACCAATAAACATTTTTCAACTTCTTTCTGTTTTTGGCAAGTTAGTTAGGTTTTTGGCAAATCAACCTATTAAAATTATTATTACCTCTAACTTCTTTCAGATTAAGTGCCACTCACATGCAATATTTTTGACAAAATCTCTTATTTTTCAATAGCATATAGTTCAAATCAGCTCCAAATAAAATATGTTGGAACGCTTTTAAAATAAAAACATAACCTTAATGTTGCTGAATCAGTGTGGAAGAGATACTAAGGCTTCTTATAACAAATTTATTTTTAAAAAATATTCCCTAAAAAAATTATTATTTTTAATAAACTATTTGATAATAGAAATAATTATTTTTTTATAAATCCTGGTTTATACCATACAACAATATGTGACATGCACATTATACCTCATGATGCTCAACGTGTTAACTAACATTCTGCATAAAGGCCAAAAATATGTTTTCATACAAATTGTATTTATTAGATTAAATCATGAATTCAAATCGCAGGTTCAGTGATAAAATTAGATTGATTCAGAATTTTTGTTTTTTAAATTTACCGTTTGGTTCCGGTTTTGCAAAAACCAGGTTTCTAGATCAGGTAAATATAGCAAATGTATTTAATGCATTCTGATAATAGATAGAAAATAGAAGTTAATTAGTATTTTTAAAAATTTAACTTAGTCCCGTTAACCATCCTTCCTCTTTTTATTATATCAATTATTTTAAAAAATTTATAGTTGTTTAATCTACATCTAGCCTTGTATAGTAAAGAATTATAAAATAAAACATAAAAATATAGAGTAGTCTATTCAAAAAAGCTGGAAAAGCTTTGTGAATCGATTTTTTCATACTATTTTCTCTGTTTTCGCCAATTAATATATTATTTGTTGGATTACTTTATGTAAGTAATGTTGACATATGAAAAATAGTAAATGTTGACAGTTTTCTTTATTTTCCATATTATTTGCAGGGACACTAATCATTATGAATAAAAATAACAAAAAATCATTAAATAATGAAGATCATTATAGCACTATTTTTTATGTGTATGTTAATATGCATTCAAATAATAGCAAAAACAGAGAAACTGTGTTTAATTTAATTATTTAATTTAATTTAATTTTCTGTAAAAGATATTTTTGATTGATTTAATTAAATTTACGTCGTAAAATATAAAAAAAAACCTGCATGCCAATGTAAAAAGTCATAATGCAGCATTATTAATGATAAATAAAACGGTATCAAGCTGCAAAAAGTTTAGAACACGTAGTACTACATATTAATTGTTTTATGATACCACTGGTTGCCATAGCAATAATTAAAAATAAAAATTGTAACACAATTTAATTTCAGGCACTTTCAATCAAAAAATTACTATTTCTAAAAAAAACAATCTAACCATACTAATTGTATAACACCAAATAAATTATAGTGATGTACAAAAACATTATAAATTCAATTTTTGTAAAAATTGAAATATAATTTAAAATTGTGTTTGAAATAATAAATTTAATAAGGCAGCGCAAAATTGAATTAAAGATTGTTTACAACCATAAAGTTAATTTATTAAAACTCTTTTAAAAGTATATTTACCTTTCTATTTGAAAAACATATTATGGGAGGGAAGACGAATTACTATTGCACAAGAACAGCTAACTGTTGGATGTAACATGTGAATGTTCGGCAGGTGTAAGAGGGCTACTAATACTATTCGCACTATGATTATTTTGAGCCATTAAACGTTGCCTAACTTCTCTAATTTTCAACTGAAGACTCATTTTATTCGGAAACACGTCCATATGCTGCGCCTGGAAATTTTGGGTCGCCTGTGCCGATGGAAACAGTGAGTGGTCCTCGAACAACTTCATCACAAGCTGACGTTTCTTCTCTAGCATTTTGCGGTGTCCTTTCTCAGATTCCCTCGCTGTACCTGGTGTTTTTGGTGTACGTGGAGAACCAGCTTCAGATATATCCATGTCTTAACAAATCAATAAATTAGTACTTGATAAAAATAAGTTTTAGAATAAATACCTTTAATTGTATCAATACTAAATTCAGGACCAAAAAATATATTTCCTGCAATGTTTCTTGTTGCAGATGACACTTTAGAAGTGCTAGATTGAGGTGTTTCAACCTCTGATTCTTCATCAACTGAAGAACGATGGCCGGATATTAAAGGGCGCTTTTTGTAGTTAGAAAATATCCTAGGACTTGAGGGTACTGATATAGCACTAGGTGACTGACTTTCGTCAGGTTTAAATTGGGGCAGTGAAGAAAATTTTTGTTTAAAATTAACTTGTTCCAATACCCTAGAATATTTCGTTAGAATAGTTGGTTTTTCACGTGAATAACTAATATACCTATCCATTCCATCTTCCTTATTCTTTTTAAAGAAACCTTTCTTTGTCAACGGTGATGCCAAAGGCTCAACCGTTTGTTGTTGAGAAAGTTCTTCTTGATTTAGAATTATCGCACCACCATTATCGTTTATATTTTGGTTGCTTGTCGATGCAATCGTTGATGCGACAGCTGTAAAAGTAACAAATTAGTTTCAATTTATTATGGGCTTTATTCAATTCTATTACCCATTGATTGTCGTCTTTGTAGTGGAGCTTTCCCTAGTTGAGCGGGGGTCGGTGCAAGTTTAAATTCCTTATCAGGCTCAGGGATTGATATGGTATTCTCTACACAATTAATACGTGGCGATGCAGGCACTTCATTGGGGGATTTCAACATTGACTCTGTTTTCGCATCATTATTTTCCATTTTTACCAAAATACCTGAAATTTCATTTCATGTAACTTTCAACTGCATAAAATAGAAATTAAAAATTTCGAAGTAATTTAAAAATTTATGAATAAATTATCCATTAATAACTGTTTCTAGTTTCAAAAATTTAATTATGTTCATTTATATTGTGGTAGGATAAACTAATATTAAAAATCAGTCAAGAAAATCAACATAACCTCACATTTTTAGTGTTGCAAAGTATGTATTATTGGTTGTTAAATAAACAAAATAAGTTTTCGAATAGAAAATGTGTGTAAACTTGCAATGGAAAAGTTACAAAACATAAAAAAATTGAAAAAAACAAATAAACATAAAAAGTCAATAAATACTGCAAAATTAATGAATGAACTGAAAAATTCAATAATAGTCATAAATTAATTACTGACAAGAGATTAATAATTAAAAATTTGTAAAACTGTTTAAGCAAAAGAGAATAATTAATGTGAAATAACTTACCGGTATTATAAGAAAAAGCACTTGAAGTATTAACGTGTTGTGAATTGTTGGAAGTAACAACGGATTCCTGATGAGCATTCGTTTGCAATCTATTTTGTGCTTGACTGACAATAACTGATTGCGCTGCAGATTTAGGCACAATTTGTACTGGTTGTATGGCAACACTCCTCCCATTTGAATCTGAGACGGGGATTTGAAATGGTGGCGGTTGCATATACACATATTGCACTGGGTGATCGGAAGCGGACGATGCAACCACAACTACAGGGTGCGGGCGATCCGAATCAGAGCTAGACAAACACAATGTTGTACTTTGTCCGCCCAAATTTGGATTGAGAAAAGTGAGTCGAACAGGTTGACCTTGGAATTGGTTCTGTTGCTCGCCGACTTGTATTATGTTGGTACTTTTCACTTGTGGATTCAGTATAGTCAAAGTGGTCGTCGGTTTTGTCGTGGCTGTAGCACATTTCACAACAGTTGATGTTGGTGTCCACATTTGTTCCGACTTCGGTATTATGATGTTGGTCGAAGTTGGGGGATCGATTTTGTTGTTGATGACAAACGAACCTCCCGTCCAATTGTTTGTATGTTGTGATTCCAATTCATTCTTCACTTCAGATTTTATTATTTTCGGAGAAGCAAAAGCACCACCTATTATAATAAATGTTCAACAATCACAATTTTCATAAAATTGTTTTATTAATTATTAAAGAATTTTCGAAAAAATTTCAAAAACTACAGAAATGTACGCTAATACCAAACTTCAAGTGACTAACAAAAAGTGTTCATTATAAGCAAACTGGTACATTATTGCTTATAAGTGGTAGTACTTTCGGAGTAGTACGTTATAACTGAGAATTTATTATAAACGGATTCTTAATAAGCAAACATTAGTGTATTTATAAAAGTAAACATTTTTTCCACAAAATATTTGTAACTAAATTTAATAAAAAAATCTTTAAAAATTAAAAAATATATTGTACGAGATATGTACAACATTTTAAAAGTTTTTTGTTTTAATTCTAAACCAGAGACTGAAACCGCTCAAGTAAACTGTTCAATTTGTTTTTATCAATTTCATTCTTGTTCCAAATCAAACATTTTATTATGACTATTATAGGTAACCAGTTCAAACAAATCGGTTGGTTCACTTCCGATTTTTAAGTAAAATTTTTTTAAACAAGAAATTAATGCATCATTCATAATAAATTAAATAAAATCGCAGTTGCTTCAAAATCACATATTAATATTCAATATTGCTGCTATATTAAGGAAATGATCACAAAATTTTAGTTTTTATGAAAATAAATTTAATTCAAATATGCTGGCATGGAGAATCTAATAAAATCAAATTTGCTTCAAAATGAGAATACTTACATTTAATACTGCAATATTAAAGAGATTATCGCAAAATTTCAATTCATTTGAAAATTAATTTTATTGAAATGCATTGCCATATAAGTTTTTATTTATGGCTGGAGAATTCATATGTCTAAATAAAAGATTAGTTTGGTGTCCACATCAAATCAACCATTTCAATGAGTTAGATAAAATACAGAGAAAATTTTGAAGAACCTTTCGATTTAAGTTGTATAATGTTGGAGATGTGTCTCAAGTAGATTCTTTGAAAACTTTACAGCAAAGATGCGTTTTTCATGATTTATTGTTTTTATATAAATTAGTAGCTGATCATATTAATTGTGAAGAGTTATTAAAAATGGTAGATTAGAATTTTAATTAATAATTTTATATTATATTATATTTATGTCATGTTTATTTATTTATTTAAACTCAATTAGGTTTTTTAGACATACGTAATCAGTAAAAATGGTTTTATACTAAACATCAAAATTATCAGTTAATCGGTTAATTTTACCTTTCAGTTTTTAAATAATTTACTTTTCCTCAATAATATTTAATAGCAATCATAGAAAAAATTTATAATATAATATTAAATGTATAAATTTTGGTGTAGAGTAAAAATTAGCATTTTGGTAGTAAAATCAAGTTATTTGTACATAAGAGATAATTTTAATCTCACTCAATGATAAAACGACCGAATATTTTGATATCAATTTTTGCAGTTTACAAATAAGTATTAATAAGGAAATTGGTCTAATAATTTATTGCTTATTAAAAACGTACCTTACTGTAAAATTAATATATTTATTTAAGCCAACATTTGTTCTTTTAATTAATTTATTATATATATTATTTATTTCATAAACAAATAGTGATAAACAAAATTGAGTTAAAATAAAATAATTTTAATTCTAATTAAAATGTATATTTCTGGATGCATCTGAGTGCAGATTTAAATTCATTCAATGCATGGTAATGCATCTAGTCAAGAATGGAACTTGAGATCGTATGTGCAGTCTGCAGAGTGGGCAGTAAGAAGAGTAACAATCAACCAGGTTTAATATTTGTTTTAATACTACTAGCGCCCAACTAGTAGTGAGGACTGCCACGGCTATGATCTTGTCACATTGTAGACGGATCAGTAGGGTGAGCTCTAATTTGAATCTGGACTACCGCCGTGGAATGCCGCGCTGACGGTGCAAGGACGCTTGTGGCCGTTAACTGTGTGGGATTTGCATATTGCAAATACACAGAATGTTTCCAGCTACTGGGGATTTTTGCACATCAGCGCATATATTTAATAAAAGCCTCAGAATGACAATTGGTGGAGGCTTCGCACTTATTTTTACTTGTCATTTTCAACTAATTTATTAAGTGCAGTGTATAAAATTATTTAGATTTAAACGCCAGTACAATTAAGTGTCATAAGTATCACAATTTATTTCAATGCTTTTTATTTGAAATTGTTTGTTAGCCTTAAAAAGTTGTTAAAGTCAAGATACTGGCAATCCTCTTATTAATATGTAACCTTGAGCCTAAAAATCAAAAGAAACGTGTTCCCCAATACAGAAAATAAATCTTATTTGAAACGTGTATATAATAAATGAGGTTAGCAGAAATCAAATAATGAAAAATACCTAATTTTTAAACCAAATGCACCTAGTTCAGATTTATTCACTGTAACAGATTCCACCGTTTTTGTATTTTTTTTCAATAAAAGTTGTAAAACTGATCGTTTGCCAACAAAAGCAAATTATGTACTCGAAAAATTAAAGATAAGCAATATTGGAAATTACTCATTAAATTCTAAGATTGTAGCTACTCAATCAAATATCATAGATCTTAATCAGAGTGTAAACGACAATTTACTCTATAGAAAATAAGTTAAAACTAGAAACAAATAATTAAACACCCATAGAGTTGTACCCATACAGTGCCGAGTTAATTAATAATACTGTTCAGTGCAATCCAGTAGCAATAAATCAACAATTTTCCTATTGGTACCACGAAAAGTAAAAACCCATCCACTATGAATGTAACCATGTCAGACGTGTTAAACCAGAATTTACAACCGGTACAATCAAAATTTACTCCCCCCACATTCGACCCATCAAACACAAATGTCATGTCATTATCAAATGGATGGAATGACCAATATCGTATCATTTACTTTCGTACGTATTTGACCGGCGCATTTTACATATACTACTCAAATTATCAATGCATGCAAGAAAATTAAACAAAAACGTAGGATATAAAAAAGACTTGATTTCTGAATTTGGTGGTGGATGTATCCAAATCGTGGTAGTAAGATTAAATTTCAAACTAGAAAAAGGACAAAATGAAGACATAAAAGTTTATTATTATGATTTCAATATATTATGCAATGAATTAGGTACTGTTTCTGACAAACGATTTTGTAGTACATTGAAAATGGACTATGAGATATGCACACAAACTATTAACAGAAAATACAAAATATAACACATAATACTTTTGCTTTGTTGTATTACATGTTTTGAAAACCATTAAGCAGACAATCCTCAAAATTGTGATACACTTTTGTCATGAAATATTCTTTCATAGTTTTATAGAAAACATTATATGGAAGATCACGGTAGTAAGTCATAGAACTTGATAGCATAGTAATTAGTACCCATTTTTGCCTTGCTCAGTCTCAATCGATGTGGACAAATATTATCCCTGGTTCTAGTATTGCAATCATGGTTTTCATTGCATAGGCTGAAGGAGTAGTGATTTTGTATGACATATTTCAAACACTCTAATATATACATACAAGGCAGTGTCATGACGTTTGTTATAGAAACTAGAGCTACAATCGTATCTATTACCTACAATTCTTAAAGCTCTTCTTTGTACACTAAAAATTCTGGATCTGATAGTAGAATAACCCCAAAGAATAAGTCCATATAAAATGTGACTGTGGCACAATGGAAAATATGCAATAAATGCATATAAATAGATGAACGTTTTTTAGCCAGTAGATCTCCATGGCTATTCCAATTTAGTTCGCCATCTATGTTTAGTCCCAAGAACATAGTTGAGTTATTATCATACTTTGTTTTTATCGAGAAGATTACTATTTTAGAGTCATTCATACATATGCGATAGATAGTAAATCATGTTTTTGCTTTAAATAATGATATCTGACTTTTAGCTTGTACAGGGTTTAAATTACTACCAGTCATTGTAAATGTGAGATCAGCAAACAACACCACATCTGACTACAATATTCTCTTGAGGATTATCATACATCATATTTAAATTTTCAAGGTTTGAATTTTCAATAATTTCTAAAGACACGTCTTTTGAATTTACAACAATTTCTGAAAACGCCGCAGATGAATCTATAATAATCCCAGGAAAGTCGTTAATGTATAATAAAAACAACAAGGGACCAAGAACAGATCTTTGAGGGACACCAAAAAGAATTTCAACCATTTTCGATATTTTGCCTTTATACTTGAGTACTGGTTTTCTATTTTGTAGATAAGATAAGAATAATCTGCAACTTGTGGGATGAAAATTATAAGCATAAAGTTTTCTCAAGAATATCTCACGACACAAACAGTCAAATGCTTTTGATAAATCAGTGAAGTGAGACTCAGATATCGGCCATTTTCAAAGCACTCAATGATACTTTCTACAAAACTTAGAATGGCATGCGTAGTTGACTTTTCTTCTGAAAACAAATTGTTCTTTACACAAAATGTTTTTGACCTCTAAATATTCTACGAACTGATTTTTTATCAATTTTTCAAATATCTTAGATACAATTGGCAGTAGACTAATCGATCTGTAATTAGTTGCATTATTAATATTGCCAAAATTATAAATTGGTATTACTGTTGCAATTTTAAATGCATCAGGAAAGACTAAGCTGGGTATGCATAAGTTTAGTTAATAATAGAATTATAATATTTTTAACAGATTTGATTAAATCTATGTTTAAACCGTAGATGTCAAAACTACTTTTGATTTTTATCGATTTGATCGATTGCTTTACGTACTTCATTGATTGTAATTTCCATAAATTTAAACGGGACATTTACAATATGGATACTACTAGCCACTAAAATTAATCCAATAATTTTACTTAAAGTCTCGATAATCAGCAATCCTTTGAAGAAAAAGGTCTCAAAAATGAGCAAACATTCAGTTGCAAAGTGAACTTAGGTTCACAACTAAAAAGGATTTCCAGCTAAACTGGTCTAAAAATCCAACAAGTGGCAACATCACCCAAACCACTCTTGGGCCAAAAGGTTTTAAGGCTACAACTCAACCAAGATTATAGCATAATATGTATGAATGTATATTTTAAAATATAAATATATGACAGCTAACGGTAAAAGGATTAAAGATTAAATAAATAAATAATAAAAATTATCCGTTCTCATTTTCATTTAAACTCTCGTAAAATATTTCTGATAAAATTGTGTGAAAAAAATAAATATTGAAATTTTGAAAAACTTTCAATTTAAATTATTTTTAAAACAATTGTGGGTGTAGAAGACCATTCGTGCCATGTGTTAAATACAATTGAATAAATATTTGCAAAAGAAAACAACGTGGTTTTGAAACATTTTTATCTATCATCCATTTGTTATAAAAATATCTCTACAATAATGTCATATATTATTTGAATGGTTTTGTGGCAAATGATCAATTGTACAAAAAATCAATCAAACATTATTTTCTTTCTATTGAAAATTATAAAGATGGATACAAATCTAGTAGTATTTTTTTAAAAATGACTTTGAGATTACAAACATACGATAGTAATATAGTAATAGCTCACCAGTGGGTTGAAATCCGCTAACACCAGTAGGATTGACAGGAGAATGATATTGAAAATTCAAAACAGTCGATGTGGGAACAGGACTATATTTTGGTGTAATCTCAGTCGACGGCAATCTCGCCTTAATCGGTTTGGGTCGACAAGTAATTTCTGTTGAACTCGTCGGACTAAACCTTTGATGTTGAAAAACACGATTGTCAATAATATGTTCATGATCACTATGCGATTCTGAGTCGGAATCTGTAACCTTCTCCTTGCATTTTAAATCAATTTCTGGAGCAACTTCTTCACATATCACCATTTGGTCTTCATCTGAAACTTCACCATGATCAGTTTCCTGAACAATTGATCGAGCTTCGGGTATCGGAGGAGGAGAATGCGTTCTTGGACTCAATGGCAATTCGCCGACTTCACCACTATCACCAGTTGAACTCAATTTGCTCCTTGCTGACCCAGTTGAAGACTTTCTCCTATCTTTACTGCACCATTTCCATTCAGGGTGTGCTTTGAAATGTGCTTCCTTTACTTCAGAAGCCAATTCGTGGTATCTTTTCTTTTCTTCAGTTCCTAATGCATACCACCATTCACCAAGAATTTTTGACACAGTACGGTTGTCCTGATTTGGATGTCTTTGATGTACAACAGCTCGATGACGTTTTGAGAATATCATGAAAGCATTCATTGGCCGCCGAATTCGTTCCTTTCCCTAATTAAAGTAATTAATAATAGAAAATTGATATAATCGATCGTTACTATGTGATAATTCATAATATAAGATTACTTCTGTATCGTACCAATTTTTCATTTCATTTTTCTTAAGTATTTAAAGAAAATAGGTAAATTTTACCCTTTTTGACGGTTTATCCTATAATCCAAAAAGATCGCAAGTACCCCAAACAGATTTAAGCTGGTAATAAATACACAATTGAATAAATTTATGTTTATCAAATATTTGCAATTCAAACATGTTTTAAATAAATGAACATAATAAAAACCTTATTAAATATATAATTTTATTAATTTAATCGAAAAAGACGATTTTGTTAATTTTTGCAATCAAGATTTTTGCAGATCGTATATTATTTCCTTCTAATAAAATTTAATTTTAGAATTATAATAAATTATAAATAGTATAATTAAAATATATTTAGATATAAAATTTTAATCAAAAAGCTAAATAAATAA
Source organism: Tachinus sp. AB-2021 (assembly GCA_030264575.1). NCBI lineage: Eukaryota > Metazoa > Arthropoda > Insecta > Coleoptera > Staphylinidae > Tachinus > Tachinus sp. AB-2021. The sequence continues at coordinate 8,979 of JARJEC010035428.1, read as the reverse complement.
AAAATTCTAAAGGAAAACGATAATAAAATATGCATAATAATTAAAAATCCATTACGCAGACAGATATAAACAGTAGGTAAAATTACCAACCGTTTGCTATACAGTTCAAACGGCATTTGGCTTATTAGTAAAAAGGGTCAGTTTTGTAAATCATTGTTGCAATTCGATATGTACCGTTAAATGGGGTTACTTGCGACAGTGAGGGTAGAGACAAATTACAATGTTTCAAAAATATGTCTAATATCTATATAATGCTATTTATGTTTATATTTCTTAACTTTTCAATGCAGTAATCTGTTTAGCATTGTTGATAACACAAAATATTGCCAGCAAACTTAACAGATATGTTACCACAAATTTCGTACTTTTAAAAACATCAAGGTAGTCTCACTTGTGATGTTAATACTATTTAGTTCATTTAAAAATTGAAATTCCCCATTCTCATTGAATATATCTTAAATCATAAGATGTAAAAATGTAACCTTAAACCAGTGTTAGATAAAAGTTAAACCGCTATTTTATGAAAAGTATATATTTACAGGGTAAATTGAGACATGCCACGCTCATACCTAAGACAACTCGGGGCTAGAAAATTTATTGCTTATTCATATGAAACTCTACAAATGACACTAGAAAATGTTGTAAATGGCAATTTTACTGTAAAAAGTCCTAAAAAAGGTTTTTTGTGACTGTTAAATTTATACTATACAATGAAAAAAGAACAGAAAAAAGAACATTCTAAAATGTTTGTTGGGAACATAAAAAAATTAAATAAAAGCTCTTATACAGTGAATTGCTTAAGGCAAAATAAATAGTCGGAGAAAATATTTGTTTTTCATGATGTAGACGGTAAACACAGTAAAAACGCCTACCATAAGAAGAGGGCTCCATATTTTTAGTGGAAAAGTAAAATTATTATAAAGTTTTATTAAATATAGTTTTTTAGATCCTTAATTTAAAATATTGATCTTAATAAGAAATAAAAATTCTTAAATTCCTGTTCTTGTAAAGAAATCCAATATATGTTCTTTAATAAATAGTTTCAAGAGAAAGAAAATTTATACAATTTTTTAAATATCATTTAAAATTATTTTTTACTATCTCCATTTACCATCAAAATGTATAACTTGAAGTTTTTAGCGATTTACAAGTATGTCTCAAATTACCCCATTCTTCGGGTAACTTGACCTAACAGCCCTAAAAATATTAATTTCAGAAAGAATATTACATTTTTTTATTATCAATATAATAAGTCATACCTTACCCGTTTGCAGGTACAGTGCAATCCTATTTATTTTTTTTGTAAAAGTTGTTGTCAATATTGTCTCAAAGGTGTCTCAAGTAACAAACGGGGTGTTCGACAGTAAATATTGTACATATATTAACTTAATTACAAAACTAGTAATGATTTAATAGTCAAAACTGGTGGCTTAATAAAAATAAATCAAAGTTGAAATAAGGAAATTACTATACTTTTGAAAAACAATTAATTCCAAATCCAATGAGTAAAAAAAAATTGCTGTTAGTCTCATAAGATTTTTATTTTACTAGTAACGTCTTTAGTTAATATTTGAAATGCTATTAAGCAATAGAACTACTTTTTTGTTGTAAAATTATTTTGAAAAAAGTTAAAAGAGATTTTGAGGTTAACATTGACCTCTATTTCAATTTTTATTTAAAATTTATGTAGCATTAAAAAAGTTAGTTTTTTAAGTTCATTTTAAATTTTGAAAAGTAAAAAAATTAACTGCAACCAAAACTTGGCTTTGTTCCTTCAAAATGCCTTTTTATGTCATTTTTTGACTGAATTTATTTTATTTACAGGTAAATTCGATTATTGAATAAATAATGAAATTTTAAATATATTTACCTTAGTGGTGAGTCCAGGTTCCTTAACATTTTGCAACGAGCTTAATGATTGACTTCTACGCTTATTACCGGTGTTAATATTTTCTCCGGGTGGATCTACTGGTTCACTTTCAAACACATCGTCATCGTCCTCAGTTGGAACGGGCATTGGTTCGGGGTCACCATCATCATCGACTAAATCTAACACAGGTGCTGGCACATGATGAGAAGTAATTGTTGTTATGGGCGGAGCAGATAATGGTGGTGATAATTCAGATGGAGGTGGTGAAACGCCACCTGAATTATTTGTTAATAATGGAACGAGCGAATGCCAAGGTATAACAAAAGCCGATTGTGTCTGTTGTTGTTGTGATGGCATTATATGATTCTGTTGTTGTGTTTGAGGGTTTTGCATCTGGACCGGTTGGATAATTGACTTCTCGTGATTATGATTATTATTCATGTGGCTGTGATTTTGATTATTTATTATGTTCGCATTTGTTGTTACTAAAACAGACAAACAACGACTTTTATATATTATTTACATTGCAGTATATTGTTGGGTCATTGCGATCACCGGACGTACCATGATCCGGCTGTTTTAGTATTATATTCGATTGAATTGTATGCGGAACTATTGTTGATACAGTCGTTGGAGGTAATATACGTTTTACTACAGACTGTGTCGAAGCAGCAGGCAATACAGGCACTAAATGTGTCGGCTGAACTGGATGCACTATCACTGGCAATAATGCTCCAGTAGAGTTCATATTAGATACACTTTTTTGACTTGTCGCTACTCGTATAGCTGATGGTTGAATATGATCGTTCTGAATTATCTACAAATATTAACAATTATTATTATTATTTTTATTCAAGCACAATTCATTTTAACATTCAAATTTAAACTCACCCACCTTCTCAAATTTGAACGAGTAGCAGCTAGCAACTTCTCTTTTACACGTACGCATATTATTTATAATCAACAATCAATTTTTAAAAAAATGAACCATCAAAGACCAATTTTGCCGCAGCTGAACAATTCGCAAAAAATAAAAAATAAAAATAAAAAAAAATAAATTAAATGACGCGACGACAGTGCAAGCGATGAGAAATTTTTGTACGACAAAATCGCAGCTGTTTGTGGGAGCCTTAACTCAACTATAAATTTTATATGTAGCTTTTCTTGCTTTATTGATTATTTATTTCATTGAAAAAATATTAATGTATGCTTAATTATTTTATTATAAAATTATTGTAAATAAGAAATTCAAATATATGTCAAAATTGTCATAGTTAAAACTACTCCAAAATAAAAATAAATAAACCAATTGATAAAAATACTATTATTTATAAATATTAATAAATAAATAAATGCGTTGACTGATATGTGTATAGACATATACACCTTAGGGCATCTGAACAAACTGTAAAATTTAACACGGCAGTCAACATGTTAAAATACGAACACAACAATTAGTTAGTCTATGCATAATAGGTGCTGGAAATTCAATTTTTTAATAGTAATTGTAAAATTTCATCTTATAGTTGCCTATACCGAATATATAAAATTATTCTGTTCAAACAGTTTGTGGTAATGAATAGTTAAAAAAAGTGATTGTTTTTAATTAACAATGAGCAATTTTAAGAAGCATACTATTATGATAAAATAAAATGCCTGCTAAATAAATGTTAAATTAAAGCGTGAAATATAAAATTTTCATGGTTGGTTGATTAAATATTTTTATAATCTGTAAATTAGTCGAAGTTAGTGGTTATACTTATATATATATATAGTGGTTTCTTGCAAGAAGAATATTGAGTCAGAAATCCATCTTGAAATATACCATGCAGGCAACGAGTATCACAATGCCAAGCTGGCAATAAGATTTAAACAGAGTAAAAAAGTTCATAATCAATTATTCAAATTCAAAGTTGCTACAAGCTTCAATAATCAAATGCATATGGTTGTTTCACTCTTCATAAGAAATCATCAGTTAGCAATTTCCGCTTAATGCTACAAAATGAACCAAATAATTGAACTTGTAATGACACTGCAAGTAATAAACTAGTCAAAGTAAGTGGTTATACTCCTTTTCTTGCAAGAAGAATATTAAGCCAGAAATCCATCTGGAAGTCAAAAAATACCATGCAGGCAAGCAGTATCACAACGCCAAGCAGGCAATAAAATTGAAACAGATTGAGTAAAAAAGTTTATAATCTGTCATCAGAGATTTAACTTTTGAGATTATAAAATCCAGTCTAAAATAACTTTCAAGGTGATTCAAGTTCATTGTATAATATAATTCATGTATGTTTACAGTTCGTTTAATGATTTAATACATGTATATTGATCCCAGCTTCAAACCCTCGTGAAAGGCATCTTATTAGTTACAAATAAATTTCAAAATGAAATAGATCTACTTGCCATTTACAACCTAAGATATAATATGTAAATTGAATTAAAAATTAATTGTTGTTGTATGGCATTGTACAAAGTAAGCACTTGTGACAAATGAAATATCAAAACTACACACACTTACGCACCCAAATATATAGGAGATGGTTCTGTCTATTTTAGATAGTTATAAGCCACCTTGAATGAATGAATGATAACTTACTGAAAAATGTTTAAACATTCATACTATTATTAATCATTATACTAATATTTATGTTACTGTATTAATTTATTGAGTCATATGAATTGCTTTTACTAAATTTATATCACCACTAGTTTTATTTATATAGAACATTCAAAACACAAACATTTAATTTGGTAACATTTTTAATAATTTATGTATTAAAAAGTGCTCATATGTATCGTGTAATTCCAATGAAATTGCTCTTTTTCAGATGGTTTTATTTTTTTTAGGCTTATTTAAGAATGAATTAAATTGAAATCAAGAAATGTTTAAAAAAATTCATTTGAATTGTTAAACAATTGAAATAAAGCAAAAATAAATTGAAATTAGTATCAAATTTAAGCTTATTTAATCTAGATAAAGGTAAAAATATTTCAAAATAAGTTAATTCGGTTTATTGCATTTAATAAAAATAAAAAATAGCAATAAACTGAAAAGTTTTAAAAATTTCTAATTATAAAACAATTTAAATGAAGCAAAAAATCAATTAAAAGTAATATCCAATTTAAGCTTATTTAACCGATGTGGAATAAATTACATTAAATAAAAATAATAATAATAATAATAATAACAAATATTACTACAAATAATTTCACATGGTTATGTTGACATTTGATAAAATAAAAATGTTAATTATTGAGTTTTAAAAACAATGTAGCAAAAAATTAAAAATTAATTATTTCAAAACCTTGTATTGGACTTTATGTGTTTTGCTTGTAGACCGACGACATAATAAATAATTAATTAAGTTATGTAATGTGTCACTATCATTACCACAAATGTCAGTCAGTGGTGCTAACCTACAGAACAAATTGTAGAAAATATAGTTATAAAAGTAGAAAATATATTATATAAAAAGTGTCTCTAAAATAAGTGATTTTAACAATATGCGTATTCTTCACAAAGAAATTGATAAGTAATGAGCTAGATGCTGCTCGTAAAATTTATCCGCATTTATACTATCAAGTTGATGCATAAGTTCGTAGCATTTTTGAATTGAAAATGTAATTTTTTAAATACTTAAAATACAGATTTTAATTAAAATATAGCGAATTAGCCTGAATATAACGCAATTTATTCTTTTGGGGAGCACGAATGAGAAAAAATCAAATATATTGCAAAAATGTATTTGGTAAATAATGATTTTTTTATTCACATATTATACACCACATCTAACACAAATAAAACAAGTGTAAACAGTGCTTGAGATAAGCAAAAAATATTTAGAGTAAAAAGTATCATGTTATATTAATACAAATTTGGTATTCTCCCACATTGTTCATGTACGAGTCCCAACGTTCTGGAGATTTTCATCCGGTTTGGAGGTACAGAAGTAGTTAAATTTGTTTTGATTCCTCACAGAATGTTCAATAGGGAGCAAAAACTATAAATATTTTATGATTATGGGAATTTTGTAAGGTTGTCATCTGTACAATCGTTAAACCTAGACAAGGAGCTCAAAAACCTCGGACCTTTAAGCTAAAACCTAGATATTTTAATATATCAAGTTCAATTTTTTAAAATTCATTGTTGTTTAACCCGTATCTGCTGTTACAGTATTTTAGTTACGTACTTACTGCCCCATGGTTTGCATTTTTAACTAAAATATAGAAAAAGTACTATCAAAATGCATTTAAAAAAAAAATTGTGATAAGTAACAGAAATTAGCTAACACAAATTGAGTCCTGTAACTGTGGATATAATAGTAAACTTTGCTTTTGCTGGGGTCTCCACCCAGAAAAAAAAAATTGCAACCGGGAAAGTCGAAAACATTTCAAGCACAAACAATAAAAACTGAACAAAAGGGATGCCAATAAAGTAATAAACCAGATGTAATGTTAGGAACCAACAAAATTATTAAAAATTTAACTTGCCAAAATCAAATTTAAAAAAAATAATAATTAGAAAATTAAATTACCAGTGAACCTCATACTGTTGTTTTTATAAATAAAATATAATTGCTACTATTATGTTATGTATATTATTTTATATTTTCCCAATTAATACATTCTTATCTCATCAACCAATCAGAATCTGTATAATTTAAAAAATCAAACAAGGATTGATTTATAGTGATAAAACTGGCTATCAATAGGTGGTAAAAAATCGATAAAACTGCACTTTGCTTTTACAGAAATAGGTGGCTGATCCCGTGATAGCAATGTCATTTAGAATCAATCTGCCAATTAATCTGTACTTTTAGTCAGAAAATGTGTAAAAATTAAAAGACTGTAAGGATTATTTAGTAAATAATAAATTATATATTTAATCATATATTAGTAGCCTTTAAAACACATATGGTTGATTTTATACAAATTTTTTATACATTTTTTTGTGGCTTAAACCCATTTCTCATAAGAAAATTATTCTCAAATTAAGGAAAATGGGAAACATTTTCATGTAATATAGGTTTTCGCCAAAAAATTTAATACCAGAGTATACGATTTTTGTATAAAATAACATGTCAAATTTCCTATACAATAACATACTGATATGTGAAAATAATTGTATTATCATAAGTAACAAGTGGTTCGTATATTATCGATAATTTTTTTATAAATGTCACAAACTCTAATACCAAACGATGAAAATATGTTCCAAACATTATATTATATTAGAATGAGTTTCATTTATAAAAAATTATTAATAAACAAACCACGAGATTACGTTTGGCATGAGAATATAATTTTCCATTTTAACCGAAAATTTATTATAAAATTCTTTTGAGGAACTATAATTTGTCAAATATGACAAATATTGTTTGAATTTGCTAAGACGGAAGTTTCTTATTGGTAACTATGTAATGCTAAAATAATTTTACTTGATAATACAATTATTTTCATTTACAAGTACCTACATATTTGGTAGAACATTTTATATGCAAAAATATTATTCTCACGTAAAATTATATTAAATTATTAATTAAATTCAGATATTTGTTATATTTGATAAATTATTGTCTGACAATATGAACTTAATACTAAATAATCGGTTTAAATGGAAAAATTATATTCTCATGCCAAATATAATCTCATGGTTCCTTTATCGATAATTTTTTATATGGGTACTCATTATAATACCTATAATCAGTCAGCTATGACAAATATTATTTGAATTTGTTATGACAGACGTTTCTTTAGACATCAAAATACAATTTTTACATAAAATCACATATCTATTAGCGTACTGATAAGTACTTATAATTATAGTGTGTTCCCGGATAGGTGTAGAAATATGCATATATACAAAAATGCAATGTATACCAAAGCATTATACAATCCTCATATAATAGAGTGGGAATAAAATAAGTACCAAAAATATTTATAAGTTTGCACATTCTTAGTAATAGTTTTTGCAAATACTTTATTCTCATCATTATAAGATTTGTTTTTTTATACTTAAACATTAGTAAAGTAGATTAAAAATAATCCTATTAGACCTCAAAATTTGTTGTCGTCGCAGAACCTGTTTGGCCAAAGTTGATTGCACTGTAGGCTAAGGTGTAAATTTTCTATTTTTTTTCAAAAATTCTTAGAAAACTTCAGTAATATATTATAATATAATATGTAATTGTGATGTGTTGAAATATTTTGTAATCAACAGAAATGGCAAGTAATAATCGAGATATTTTAAGCTTGTTGATGAAATAACTATATACTCAAGTCTCAACAGATTTAGTTATACAAATAACAATATCAATTGTAAAAATTGTTTTATATTAAACACCAAAATAATCAGGATATTTATTAAATAATTATCACATTATTACTCCATGTTGAAATAAATATATAAAAAATGCAGCTTCCATTTGATAATTTAAAAATTTAACAATAAATATTATTTGCAATATTTGTATTAAAACAATGATTACAATTAAGGAAATCTAATTATATGTAATATATTTAATTTAATATTTTGCGCAAAATTTTGACTTCTTTTGAAAATTAATTTTACTCAATTTAATGCTGCTGCTGTTCGAAGAAAATTAGTACGGTTCATTCTAGTTTGATTTAAGTATGGAATGCATGTCAAACGATTGGTCATCTTATGGCCCAAACTCGAGTTATTTTTTTATGACTCTTTAAAAAAAAATTATTCCTAACTTTTTACCAATTAAAACATTCAAGAAATTGACTACTTAATAAAATAATGGCATTAAAAAAGTATAAAAGTACAAAATATAAAATTTGTTAGATTAGGTTAGGTTAGGTATGAATTATATTCATCGAGTTTAATCATTAACACTTTGACTGCTACATCAATACTCTAGTTCTAACATATTATAACCTACATTTTAACAAATTCACTATTTTTAGCAGTTAATTTAATTTTATCATATGCCCTATTCATCTAGTCATAAATTGTCATATGTCAAACAAAATTCAAATAGCTGATTTTGTACAAAACGAATTTTTCTTCACCAAGAAAATATTACAAAGATACAACTATTAGAACTACGGTACCAACATGTATTATATATTATACACTA
>JARJEC010035420.1:0-14408 GCA_030264575.1 Tachinus sp. AB-2021 | reverse complement strand
AACCTTGTTGAAATACAAATTCACATGATTTTAGGAATCGCAGCTATATTTCACTGTAAAATTAATTTAGTCGAGATTATACCATATTTATTCATTGTCACATCGTATTATCCGTTTAAGTTTATAAATCTACTATTTGCTATAAAAAAACAACTAAACATAAAGAAAAAACCGCAGTCCGAGAGGGACCAAAACAAATTTGTTCTCTAGACATATACACGCAAGAGTAAATTTACTCTTGGACACGTTCCAAATTGTTTATATATTGTAAACGTTGATGATTATGTAGGTAATGTGCATTTCTATTTCACGTTCTAACATTGCCGATGGAAAAGATATTTTCGGAACTGGAATTTATCACTCCCATGTCGTTGCTTTATTTATTGGATTCCTTGAATAGCAGCGTAAACACAACCGTTGATGACATATGCAATTGAATGTTGTGATTAATAACAGAATTAGGATTACTATTTACACAAATTTAAGAATAATTTTTATTGTTTATGCTTATATTTATTTAAAATAAGTTTGGTGCAGCCGGCAGGGTTCTTAGTTTTAAATTAATATAATCATTTCCATTTTAAAATAGAATATTATAATTATTAAATAATAACTACGCCATTTGATATAAATGTTTCAAAAATTCATCTCGTATGGGGATCGAACCCATAACCTTTGGATCCAAAGGTTATAGTTAATTGTAAATAGTTATTATTTACAATATTCGCATTTCCATTTTAATTAAATTAATTGTATACATCCAAAAATGAAACAAAATGTAAAAATTTGGATCCAAAGGTTATAGTTAATTGTAAATAATTATCATTTGCAATATTCGCATTTCCATTTCAAATTAATTAATTCTATTGATCCCAAAATGTAAAAATCATTACAATTTCTTTTTATTAAACTATTTTATCGAGTGCATAAGTGAATCAGATGAAATGTATTCAGCCGGAAAAGTAATCTCTATTTTAATCAATTATTTAATGTTTATAAAGTTATCAACCTTTTTAATGAATATTTACATTAACGCTATGCGTCATGGTAAAGAAGAAAAAACAATGAGCGACACTATTTATAATATTGTTTAAAGTTCATAGACATTTGTTCAAGTTCTGTTTACATAACGAATAATGTGTAATAGTAAATTATGTGAGTATGTAGCGCACTTGTACAGTTCTAAATACTTTGTCGTAATGAAAGTCATGATAAGAATTCCTTTGCATTAAAGCGTTAATTGATTAAGAGTGATATTAATTTTAGATCGACTCGACCACTACACAGCTCGTAAATAACGAAGGAATTTATAGAGGAACTAATCAATTTCGGTTCAATGCATATTTGCTTAATGATACTAATAATCCTAATTAATTTTTTTTATTTGTTCTTTCTGCCAGACTTACTGTCGATTTTATATTTTCGTAATAAGTACAACAATATATAATTTATATTATGCAGCTTTTAAAAATTCTTATAAAATACAACAAAATATTGAGAACAATAGTAATGATGTTAAAATTTTGGCAAACTGTTTATAAGTATCACAACACATTTCGGAAACCAAAAATATCGAAAATTTCAAAAAATATAAATATTTGAAAGTGTAGAGTGGGCTTAAGAAATGAACAAGAAATGGTGTGCGAAAATGTATGTAAAATTTCATAAAAAGTCCAGACCGAAGCAAAATTAGTTGAAATGCCGTAACTAGCCCTTAATAAAAAACAGCAAAAAATTCATATAAATATAATCGTTGAATTAATTAATAACATAACCCTAAATATATGAATGATATTTAGTTCTTTTCTTTAATATTCTATTTTTAACTAAAATAAAAATATCAATGTAAAAAATCTAAAATGTTTAATATTAGATATTATATACACTTCTTATTGCTTAATTATTTTTTAAAATCATCATCGAACTAAAAAATCTCACGCCAAGACAATTAATTCTGATGTTATAATTAAAGGAATATAATCAATCCTTTTACGAGTATAATGCGAAAAGGAAAGCATTATTACATAAAGTCACATTTTATATAATAATAACAGAAAACTCGATTTCAAAATCTACGTGGAAAAATCAGTATTATACTCTCAACGGACACAGGGTGTTAATTTCTAATCTGGATGAACTTTAAGTGAAAGTTGTGCGCATACACATTTTGATAATGTGAAATATGTTATAATAAAATAAGACTTCCTGAAAGTGGTGATTTGTTATTACGAATTATCTTGACCCAGAAAGTATATTATTATTTTAATCGACCGGATTCACACATTCCTAGTAAATATATAAAAATAAAAGTCATTTGCATTTTAATTGATCCCGGACGACGACGTAACTCGATCCGTTTAAAAAATGTCGCCTTTTTATTACCATTAAAGCGCACTTTCGTTTTTATGTAGAAAAATCATGTAGGTTCAATTTATATCACCAATAAATGCGACATTAAAATTTAATCCAGATAAATATTTTCTAACGTGTTTAAGCTTTAAACTCATTTTAATCGTGGATTTTTATTGCAATGCTTTCACTTATAATGTTTATCACTTTGTTTACTATTTCTAGATTTTATAGAAAGTAATTCGTTTCTCGAAAATGTTGCATCCCATTGTTTTTTTTTTCTTTAGTATGCAATCGTAAAACCGTTAGGAAAATGAGACATGAAGCGTATGTTAGGCTAATAAGTCATAGATTACGTAATTGGTAATTTTAATTGAATTAGCCTCAATTTGACGACACAACCTATATTTATGTAATCATAACGCTCACACCGGGAGATGATGATGTCTTCCGCTAAATATGTACAATATTGCTATGTTGGGGAAATTAAAAGGGTAATTGTTTTCATTCTTTCTGGCATTGAATATTCCTCGTTCATGGGTTTTATAGTCTAATTGTATACTTAGAATCAAGGACGGATTTAATATGAAAATTCATCAAGTTTAAGCTGTGCATTTTGGAAAAATTTTGCGATTTATTTGATTTCACTTTTTGTGAAATTTAATGATACAATTTTAAACATATTTTGTTTAATTTCGTAATCACATTAACGCATTTTATTCATTATAAATGTTTAAATTAAATTAAGTCGTTCTAAAAAAAAAAATTTAAGTTGTTAAAATATATTGTTAACTCCGCCAATGCCGGTCCCAAGCCCGGATGAGAAAGAAGTATCAACCTCTTAAAAAAATCAGGGTTCAGCTGGCTCCGGCTGATAGTAGGGCCTCTTGCCTAGGATTATAGGTGAAAAACCGTCAACGGTCTCGAGAGCAGACGAAGATCCTAGATCTCAATGGTCAAGAGAGCGGAAGAGCCAGATCGGGATAAACAGAGTGCGATAGCCCAGCAAGGCAATCTGTCTAACGGAAGAAAACCATAAATAAAAATCGACTGGTCCTACTTATTGGAGGTTGGGGCGAAGGGTTTGCAGCCCATTACCCGGAAAAGAAGCTAACCGCAAAAAGAAACAGAAAACAGCCTCGGAAAATGGACGACAACCAACATAGACGAATCAAGCAAAGGAAACGGATTATAAGTATGGGAACGTGGAATGTACAAGGTATACGTACGAAACAATCCGAAGTAATAAATGAGATCAAGAATATGGACATAGATATTGTAGTTCTTACAGAAACAAAGAAAAAACGTATTGGAACTGAAGAAATAGATGAGTACCTTGTTAGTGGAATACCGAAAGAAGAGAAAGCCAAGTATTACTGTTAATTAAGAAGAAATATAAAAAACTTCTGACCAATTTTGAAGCAATATCAATATATTAGGAAGATGACTAACTATCTTTGGAATTTATGCACCTAATGAAGACGAAACATTCTACTAAATGATTTATTCTTCGAAGAACTCCAACTGGCGTTAGATAGTATAGGGGTTAATAGAGAGATAATACTGATGGGAGATTTTAATGGCCATACAGGGAGTAGAAGAGAAGATAAAGTTATTGGGCAATTCGGAGAAGTAAATGTCAGTAACAATGGAGATAGATTAGCGGATTTCTGTACTCAAAATACATTAAAAATCGAAAATGGATTCTTTAAACACAAAGATAAATACACGTGGATTCAGCACACCAGACAGACAGCTAAAATCGATTATTGATTATATCATTACCAGTCAAGACAAATCAACCAGGGTCAGACCATTATCTGGTAATGGGACTACTCTATTTCCCATATAAGTCTTCTAACATAGAAACACTAAAAATGGGAAGAGAACCTAAGGAAGAATTAACAAAACTAGACAAAAAAAAAGTATAATATTGCAAACTTTAAAGAAGAAAACATTAGATACTTGTAACAACAGAGGTTGGATCAAAAGCTAACAGATAACGCATTTAATGATGTCGAGGAAATGTAGCCATACATGAAGCATCATATGAAGCTTTAGGTACGTTAGAAAAGAAGAAGCCCGCTAGCAAAAAGCAGGCGTACCTCAAATGGCTCAATACTAAAGCTATACTGAGAAAAGAAATACTGTTAGAAATCTTGTAAAAGAAGAAAAAATAATGACATGGGACTACAAATGCCGAGAGATAGAAATGTACCTAGGTGGGAGCAGATGTACAGGCAGGCAATAATGAATAAATTGTAAAGAGGAATGAATGGTTTGTGCTTAAAAGAAGAAAAGCAGTAGAAAAACCAACAAATAATAAATGAAAGAAATTTTCCGCACTCTTGGAATTTAGTGCTGATCGAAGAAAAAACAGGTAAACCAATGACTTAACAAGCTAGCTAAGATAATGAAAAGAATATTGTGATAAGAATAGTTCAAGAAAAAGGAAAGAGGATGTAGAAAGTACTATATGAACACACAAAGAGAATGTCACTTTGAGCCATAGAGAAAGTGAAAGAAATAGAAATAGAGGCAAACAGCGAGTCACAGAGACAGCATTGTGCTATAGTAGCTTTGGATATAGAAAACGCATCAAACAGCATTGTATGGGAAGCAACTATAGAAGCAGTGAAGAAAAGAAAGTTAACAAAGAAAACGATTAAAATAATATGAAGCTTTGCAAGGTAGGAATCTACTACCCAAAAAAAGGAAAGATTAACAAGAGAAGTACCGCAGGGTTCAACATTAGGTCCCAAGTTCTGACCTAGTTTGTAATGAACTGCTCTGAATGCAGCTATTAGAAAGAGCGACAATAATTGCATTTACGGATGACACTGAGAGGTAGAGATACAGACATAGAACTATTAAAGGAAAAGAGAATTAAGGCTTAGCAACGCATTAAGGGAGGCGGTATGGCTCTGGACTCAGAGGACTAATAGAGGAATGGTAAAATAGAGGCAGGTTAACTAATAATAACTTACGGGAAGAAAATAAAATATCACAGGAAGCAAAAGGATGGAAAGAACGGGTTGAAGAAGCGGTTAGAAGAGCAAAGAAGATAAAGGGCAGCCTGAGTAAACTCATGCCAAATAAGAGTGGACCAAGAATATACCTCTGGAACAAATATCGGCAAAAAGTGGAAAGAATATTACGGTAGGCTGCTATCTGAAGATCGACCACAATTTATCGAAGAACAAATAAATATTACCGCGGATGGAGAACCCATTGAAATTGTAATAGATATGGTACAGAAAGCAATAAAAAACATGAAGAATAGAAAGGCGAGTGGACCTGGGGATGTATCTGCGGAGATGTTAAAAAGCGGGACAATAAAGCTTAATGAAATGATTACTAAATTACTTACTAAATGTATAAACAAAAATAATGTCTGAAGAATGGAAAATGGGGTTCATGTCATCTATACTTTAGAAAGACGACCCTCGCAAGTGCAAAAAATACAAAGGAATAACGGTTACGTCAACATTTAGTCGCTTATATGGAAGAGTACTACGTGATCTTGTTGAAACAGAATATGAGCTAATAGAAGCAGAGGAACAAANGTTTTGCTTAAAACAACTAATTGAAAAGAAAATTAGCACAGGAAGAGAGTTGCACCTACTTTTCATAGACCTGGCAAAAGCGTATGACAACGTGCCCATACAGAGACTATGGAAAGCTCTAGAAAACACCAATATAAGTACGAGAGTAATAAAAGCCATTAAAAAACTTTGCCGTGATACCAAAATTAAAATAAAGATGAGAGAATCAATCTCGAATTGAATCAGTACATCTAAGGGCCTTAAATAAAGATGCTGCCTATCTCTGATTTTATTTAAAATCTACATCGAACACTCGTTGAGAATATGGAAACGGAAATGCAAAGGCATGGGAATCAATATAGGAGAAAACAACAGAGACACACTCCAGTTTGCAGATGACCAGGTGCTCAAGGCCCAAGACAAGGACGACCTTCAATACATGACCAAGAAAATTAAAGAAGAATATGAAAAAGCAGCCCATAGATTAATCTCGACAAAACTAAATACCTATGTATTGTGGGAGAATCCGACGACTTGGAACTTGAGAATGGAGAAATAATATCAGCATGCAATGGTTACAGGACTTGGGGGTAAAAATGGGGGAAAGGACGAAAAAGAAATCTGGCAAAGAATCGGACAAGGTATACTGCATATGGTGGAGTAAAGAAATTACAAAAAAAAGAAAGTATAACATATACAACACATTTATAAATCGTACTCTACGGAGCAGAAGGATGGAGTTGGACAGAAGCTGACAAAAGAAGACTAGAGGCCATGGAAATTGATGCTCTTAGAAGATCATGTAAAATATCGAGATTGGATAGGGTACGCAATACAAAGATAAAAGAACTAATCGGCTTGAAAGAAAACATCGAACAGGAAGTAGGAAAACGGCAACTTATCTGGTACGGGCACGTGAAAAGGATGGCAGATCATCGACTACAAAAAATTACGCTCGATTGGCTCCCTCATGAAAGACGGAAACGAGGCAGGCCCAGAAAATCCTAGATTGACGGCATCCAGAAATTGATGAGCAAAAGGAATCTGCAAGACGATCAATAGTAGGATAGGTTACGATGGAGGAAGAGCCTGGAGATCGGACAACGTCAACAGACGTTTTAAAACCGATGTTATACATATACATATTGTCCTATATATATATATATATATATATATATATATATATATATACATATATATATATTTATATATAGGACAAGCTAATTTGATAGATCTTATACTTATTCCATCACTTTCTTCAGATTGACTTTTTATTGGGTTAATTATTTTGATTACATCACACCCAACTAATGTAAATGAAAATTTGATTGTAAATATGTTATTATTTTTATAGAAAGATAAAGTTCATTGGAAATTGTTGATGCAGGAATTGAATTAATAAAGTTATTGTTTATTTCATTGGGATGCTGAAGCTCTTTAGGAATTTCATTAACTTTGTGTTTTATCAGATTAAGACCACGCAGTTTTTTGAACAAATTTGAATATCAATTTTCTACAAACTGACTAATAAAAGCCTTTTTTCTTATTGCTGACGTTGTTAAATTGCGTAGTTCTTTATAACAAGCCCAATGTGTTTGTAATTGTGTTGATTTGAAATTATTATAGGCTTTATCTCGCTTTGATTGCATTATTTTTATGACATCAGTTATCTAGGGACTTGGTTTTTTAGTTATCTTGCGCTTTATTAGTGGTATATGGGAATTTATTAAATTTATAAATTGCGCGTTGAAGTGACTGATTTTATTGTTAACATCATTCATATAAAATATCTCATCCAATAGTAAATTTTGCAAATATTTTGTTATAAAGTTGCCATGATTAAAATATTTAAAACAGCGGAATATCTAAAGGATTTACTGTAATTTGGTGATGTGCCTTAATCAAATCAATTTTGGAAAATATTATGGAACCGGAATAATTATTTGTAAACTCCTGTAAATGAGTAATTGGATAGCGATTAGGTGTCTTAACTTTGTTCAACGCTCTATAATCTCCACAAGGACGCCATGAACCGTCGGATTTTGGAACCATATGTAGTGGTAAACCAATTACTGTTAGAAAATCTAATAAAATCAATATCTAATAGGTTTTGAAATTCACGCTTGGCAATATTATATTTTTGCTCACAAAGTTGTTTAGGTTTAAAAAAATAGGTGATGCAATGTGTGACATTATGTTTGATTGGTAAATTTAATTTCTGAGGTTAAATTAAATTTCCTAAAATTTTTTTATAAGGATTACTATTTTTAAATGTTATAGGTGAAATATACAAATTTTTAATGAAATTCTATTGGATTTGATAGGAAATCAATAAGTGTGTCATTATTAAGTTCTACTATTAAGTGATAGTGTCTTAAAAATCAGCACCGATAATAAAATTAGAAATTTTGGCTAAAACAAAAAAATTCTATTTAAACCTAAATAGATTGTTGGCTTTTTGAAGAAGTTTGAATTTTTGTACCGTTGGTAGCATTGGGAGTTAAATTGTTTAGTTTTAAAGTTTGAAAATTCTTAATAGCTAGAATACTAATAAACTAAGAAACTGCGTTTAGTTGCTTTTTCTGTTATGTAAAATAAGTGGCTATGTAAAAAAATGTAATTTGTTGGAACAGCTATTTCAATTTATCTTGGTCTAAAAAAGTACAAGGTCTTATGCATTTTTTAGCTCTATGTTGGAATCTATCGTGAAACCACCATATGGTTTGGAATTTGAAGATTCACTAAATTTATTACAACGTTATGCGGAATTAGATCTAGATGATTGAGGAAGAATGGCGACACGCAATAGATTTCTTTAAAATTTTTGATAATTCATTTACTTGTGTTTGTAGTTAATCGACGAAATTTCAATTAAACGATCTGCCAATTTTGGTAGATCATCTAGTGGCAATGCGTGAGAAATTGGTAAGATTCACCTAACATCGTTCGAAAGACGTTGTAAAAATTATTTGCGTAAAATTTTCTTGTCCATGCAACGAATACCTAACAACTGAGTAAGTTTACGTAAGAATTCAAAATCTTCGTCAGCTAAAAAGCGTTGATTTTTGATCTGTTATTGAAGTTCTCAATATCAGTTCTGTCATTAATGTTTGATACATGTCCGTTGTTGGTGGCTATGATTAAATGTCTTATTTAAAATAACGACATAAAATATCGACAAAATTTAACAAAAATCGCATCTAATTGTGCAAACCATAGTTCTGGGTCACTTACCCAGAATTCTGGTATTTTAAAATTAATACTTGAAATATCATAGATAGTTGTTACATGGCTTTCAGTCACTATGAGAAAATAAATAAAATAAATTAACTATAAAATGTTAAGATTAAGGATCAGGAGGGCTTGCACGGAACTTGCGGTAGATTGAGTATGTAGTGATTGGAAATTCCGATCGTTGCTTATTATAATAAGTAGTTAAAATCAAATTAATTTGATTGTCAAAATAAATAGATAAAATAAAGGAAGAAATGGTAGTGTAACGTTTCAAAATTATATTAATAACAATAAAAACCCTTAAAAAAATTGTTAAAAGGAATGTAGTAATCTCCGAGCTCTTGTAAAAAAGTTCTTTTGGTGTGGGTGTCCGGGAATCACTTTCTGAGATTAGTCCAGTCCTCTCTGCTTGTATTTCAACATGTTTCAGTAGATCAAAAACAGTGTACTATCAATTTGTCGGGTGTTGCCAATTCAATTTTCAACGTATTCATCACGTCGGGGGTCTTCAATATTTAGTTTTATTTAATCTTAATAACCAAAATGGATGGTTAATAAAGAATAATTTAGAAAGGATAATTACTTACTTTATTAGAAATATATCAATGTAGGTTTAAAATATAAATATAAAATGATTTACAAAAAAATAAAAATGTCGACATAAAATAATTTTTAACAAATTAAAAAGATGTCGCTACAAATATATCAACTTCTTGAATAAATATATTTAAAATATAATAAATAATTTGTAAAAAAATAATTGAAATAGCATACTACAACTTTAATGTAACATCATTTCACTAAAAAACGCACGATAAGTATGTTTATTTTAATTTATTGATTAAAGTTATTTGCAAGTAAAACGAGCATCGCATATTGTGTTAAGTTATGTAATGCAAAGATTGTTTTAATGTTTATTGATAAATATTGATGAGGGAGATTGTAGGGGCATTGGGATCAACCAAACAGGTGTATCAATTATTTAATCAGCTGCTAATAGTCAAACAAAAAAGAAAATGAGAAGATAAATATTTAAATTTTATTAATGTAATAAATACGCTATATACAATATACAAACAACTTTTAAGTACTCAATCGTCCCAAAATAGATTACACAATTAATACAATCAAAGGGACGACACATTTACATTTTTATGTATAAATAAAATTTGTACTAATGGAACTTTTCTTATTATTATTATCATATCAATTTATTTTTTTTTAGTTAAATATAACAGATTTATCTGATTTTATTGTCACGATCATTTTACAAGCTAGGTCACTTTATATTTTTGGCACATCATTTAAAGCACCCATGAGTATTCAAATTGAATTATTCAATCCTCGTCCTTCTTCTTCCTCAGCTTGCCTTCGCGCTGTATTGTCCTGCTCACAGTTTCAACACTGTTGGCAGTTTCCGGAGAATCTTCAAGCATGTTAGATAATGTCATTATGTAACTGCATGCTATTCGCAAGACACTAAGTTTTGATAGTTTTTGAGAATGGGAATAAGCGGGAACTGAGCGTCTTAGTGTGTCGAATGCTGCGCTTATGGTGTGCACTCTGGTGCGCTCCCTTGCGTTCGCTTCAATCCTCCTTTCACGAGTCATATTTTTATAATTACGCTGCTCTTTGCGTTGACTTAATTTTGGAAAGCTTTCCAAAGAAGAGGCCAGGGCATCTTCAGTATCCAAATGAGAATCGGTTGGATTCGGATGGATTGGTATGCGCAATTCAGGCTCCTCTTTGATTTCTTTAGGTTTAATAATCAAATCTACAGGTTGTGGGGAAGTTGAGCGAATAGGGGACGGTGGTCTGAAATAAGCATGCCTTGCAATTTCGGCTGTAGCAGGTGGAGTTAGGAACAATTTCGGTTGCTCAGGCGATGACGTTTTCCAAGGCCTAAACGGCGCCGACTCTTCAGCGCGTATACACATGCGCTTCTTTAAAGGACCCGTTGCATCGTTAATGCGTCTTGGCTCAGCCAATTTTCTTTTAGAACGATTGCCAATTGCTTCGACTTTCACTTCGACGGAATCTTCGCTACTGTCTGTCGGTGAATGCGGAGAATTCTCCATGTATTCCGGAGTCGATGTTCTTTCCATACCGCTTTCTGCAAAAATATAAACAAATTATTAAATTACATTTAATTGATTTTTTATTTATACAATAAAAATAATTAAATAACAATTGAAATTTTAATTGCTTCATATAATCAGCTCGGTTCGTAAGGTCAAATAAAATTAATTGGTTTCGCAACATTCCATACTATCCGAAGCGAATCAAAACATTGGAAAATAATTTGTTTAACAATAACATACTCTCGCACTTTATTTACAATGTGATAACATTTTATCTGGCCTTGATCGTATTTACTATGCAATGGAACTATATTATTTGCAAGTTTCTCCATGCCATGTTTTTGATGTATTTCACGGGTAATTAACAAAACGGTGCAAAACGGTTTTTGATGTTCTGATATTATTGTTTTTCTCGCAGTTTGAGCGGAACATCAAACGGATCTCAGATTCTAGGTTTAAAAATGTTTAATTTTTATTTTATTGCATTGCATAATTTTTATTTTAAGTTTGATCAAGTCGACTCGCCGAGAGCGATTAATGCTATCCATATGGCAACTGTCGTGTCGAGTGAGGAATTCTATTTAAGCAGCAATTTAATCTGTTTGTAAATTCAGTAGCAGTTCTAATTTCCTGTCTGCAATTACATCCGTTTACAATTCTCTGAATAGGATGCGATATTGTTACATTAACTCAGTTATTAAAAATTGATCAGAAATAATATTAAATGTTTTATAAATTGAATTATATTAACGCATAGCATATATAGACGATTGTAATAAAAATATAATTTTCTTATAAGAGCTTAAAAAGGCTGATAACAATTTTTGACTAAATATGTAATACTTATTTCTTGTTTCAAATTCAAAATAACCAAAAAATGTAATTAAGTGGTAAAAACCCGATTGACGTGAATATATTACAAAAATCTTAAACATTATATTTATTAAATAATTTTTATTAAAAGTTTTAAAGTAAAACGATATAAAAATAAAATTGTGGAAAATTTTATTTCGCTTGAAAATTATATTACAATTAAACATTTTTTTTAAATTTCTTGAAGTAACCTTTTGTACGGAAATTTGAATAGAAATTTATAAAATGCAATTTAATTATGTTTTTAAAAATTTAAATTGAGCTTGTATCTTATGTGTAGTTTGCTAAGATTGTGTACAAATTTATAAAATTCAGTAAATTTTATTGCGAAATTCATTCTGATAATTATAAAAACATAAAACTCCACAAATTAAAACCAGATAAATATTTGTTTGTTAATATTATAAAACTCCACAAGATTAGTTTTTCAAATATTGAATTTATTCTTGAAGAAAATCGAAAGCTATGATATTATTTGAGAATGTGGACATTATTCAACTGACCATAGCCCACAAAGTTCTTTGGCCGAATTTATGTAATTATGTGTGTGTTGAATTAAGTCTGGTTACTCTTGAAATTTGCCTCCAATATCTCCAGAGCGCCATTAATTGTTTTACAGTGGCAAATAGTATAGGTAGACGGTGTTATTCGCTCGCCCATCCAAGTTCTAACCGTGCTACCGTTGCTTAAGTTTTATATATATATATATAGATATTATATATATAGATATTATATATATATATATAATGATATTAGTAATAAAAAATGCAAAAATCATGAAGATAAATATTTCTTTGTTTACTTTAATAATATTTTAATTTTACCAAAAATATTATTGCAAATCGCTAAAAAAAAGGACAAAAAGAAGTAAAAACAAATAGAAAAACAAAAACTAAATTTTCATGATTTTTATAATTCTTAAAGTCTGAGTGAGCAGTTGTTTGACATTCGTATAAACAATGTAGATGACCTATAATAACAGTGGTGCAAATACCGTGGGTTGCTACTCGTCTACGGGTCATTTTTCTAAGTCTCCAAATTCAAAGAACGGAAACTACTGTAGATTTTTGTGTGTGCATGGAATTAACTGGATTTTTTTAAATTTGTAAAATATTCATAATATTCAAATTATGTAAATTTTTAAGGAATTTCTTCGAATTGTGTTAAATATTATAGAACTATTTTTGAAAAATTGTAATAGGATTAAGAGGTTTTCTAGTAAAAGTTTCACAAAATTTCATTAAAAGTCTTTTTATAAGATTCCTTACATCGTCGTCTCATAAAATATTGCAAAAAATCTCCACAACTCATATTCTTATTCACAAAATTCTATACATTTTATAAAAAAAGATGGAATACCGTTGTGACACGCTTGTTAGATGTGAAACATCAAAATCCGTTTTAAAAAAAAAACTTTACAATTTTGAGCTTGATATTGTTACTGTTGCTAATATTTATAGCGCACAAACTTCACTTGACTTGCAATTTTTGTCGCCAATAGAAAACCATTGCAACACTCGTTCCAACGTGCCATCAGATGTTGCACATACAAAATCTAAACTTTTCATAACCCGCAAAAAATAACAATAAAGATATTTGGAATTTGTGAAAAGAATTGCGAAGATTTTTGGAATTTCTAAAAAAAAATACGGGTTTTTTGGAATTTGTAAAATATGTAGTTTTCTTAAATTTGAAAAAAACTTGTGGAGTTTTTAAAATTTGTAAACAAAATTGCGGATTTTTTATGTGAAACAACTAATGGAGTGTTAGGCTGCCTTTTGCTATGGTAACCGAAAGTGGCAAAAAAAAGTAGTGGCAAGCTAAGTGAAGTTCGTACGCTGGAAATATTAGTGACAATGTGGCAAACAGTATAATGACAAACAAAAAATTGCAAAGCTTCACCTGTAAAATAGATTTCGATATTTCACATCGACCGCGTGTCCCATAACGCCCCCTTTTTCTTTTTTTTTATTGCATGTAATAAACTTTTTCTAAGTGTGTGAATTGTGATGAAAAGTATCGTATCTACTTCAATCCGGGGGTTGCAACAAAATTTTACACAAAATGGGGAGTCGAGAATAGAAAACAAATTATTAACAAGCAACCATAACGCCAATCTGGCTAATAGATCAAAAGATTAATTAAGAGTTTAAAATTGTGCCAATGTAAAATTGGATAATTGATTCTAAACTTTTAATTAATCTTTTAATTCATTGGCCAGATTGGCATTGTGGTACCGGTTGTCTGTAAATTATATCTATTTATTTTTTAATTTTCGTGATTTGTCAGTAAAACTTTCATTAATTTTTATTCTTATGTTTATAAA
>JARJEC010035376.1:0-10102 GCA_030264575.1 Tachinus sp. AB-2021 | reverse complement strand
TCGCAATCACCGTTGCGTGAGATAACTCGCTCGCCGAACTTGGTCTTCAATAATTCGAGTGAGTTGCTCCGTTGCGCCGTCCTGTTGAAACAACATATCGTCTAAGTCCATAACGTAGAACTCCTCCCAAAAATTCTCCGATATCATAACCCTGTAGCAATCGCCGTTGACGGTTGTTGGTGCACCGTTTTCACCAAAAAAGAAAAATGGACCGCCGCCAGCATAAAAACCACACCAAACAGTTATTTTTTTGAATAAAGTTAAAATTTTGCTTGTTGACAAAACCATCAAGCCAGAAAAGATGATTTTTTTGCGGAATTCGACATCAGCTTCCATCTGGTCCAGAGCCGTTGTTGAACTGTGTATCTCTCTAATTAAATCTTATATACTGACGTTTCAAAATGTGACAGAATTGCGGAACCAACTTTACTACTGTTTGAGAAATGTCAAAAACAAAATGCGTCGCTTTTAATGAAAAACCCTTTATACCAAGATATTTCCTTGTTTTCTCTTCAATGGTTTCTTCATCACCATTGAAGATAGAATCCAATTATTCTTTCACCTTTCCATCCATCAGGTCGGACAATTATTAAGTGCGACAATACCCTAGGTCCAAATAACATCGGTCCAGTCAATGCGGCCATCTGAGAATTACTAGCCTATTCAATGTTTTTAATAAATGTGTATCAGTAGGAAACAAATATTCTGTATTTAAGGGTTGTGAGTTTAGCCCTTTTGAGGTACGAAACAGAGGGAATAGCTAACGGGACAGATCATTAAAAAGCGACATATCATAAACGATAGCAAATATAATTTATGATTGAAAATAAGTTTTTCTTGTAGAAGATGGTTTTGGAAATAATTTAGATTTTTTATAAAACTGATTTTTTTATTGGTAAAAATGGGTTCTATATACATAATGAAGTATTAAAAATTAATTTGACTCCACAGAGGTCTTTTAAAAATGGTCTGCAACCGTAAACCGCTCCCGCGACTAATCCCGTCTCATAAAAGTGCGCTCCTAACATAGGGTTCATTTAGAAAACAGTTATTTATCAGATCTACTAGAAAATAATCTTACATGTGTTTCTTATAGAAAATATATACTTAAGTATCTATTCTGGTCAAGTTTTATTTCTAACGTGTGGCTTGTCAGATTTTCAAATTGAGGCAAAGGAATCGCGCGCCTGAACGCATCAATCGTGTGAGTGTACTTTCGCACACACAATAGTTAGACGGGAAAACCTAATGGGCGAATTTATGGAACCGATTTAGCATAAGTAATAAATTTAGATGTAGCATTAGCGAGGTAAATACTAGAGTTGTCATATACCAATTTATGGAAATTTGGCATTGGCCTGGCTTTAAGATTTGGCCTTGAAAGTTTGTAATATTGAACTTCTGTGGCTAAATCCTTCAATTCTATAGTTAATTTGCATAATAATAATAATACGCATGCGTTATGTGGGTGAGCTATTAACGTCAACAGCTACGTTCGGAAACGATTCGATGAGGAGCGGTCATGTGACGCCTGTGTATGTGTACACTACACCATTATAAATAAACTTGTGTAGGTGTTAAAATAAATATTGTCCATTTGCAAACGGATAAAATGCATTTGGTGTATAAAATGTGTTCGGTGCAGAATAATCGAACTCGGCAAAATCCGACACAAGCGTCCGTTCACACGCGCATGCTTAAATCCTTAAATTTATATTTAAATTCGTCGCATAAATTCACCATGCCTTTATCTAAAGTTATATTTAACACTAAATTTATTTTTAATGCTAAATGAGTTGCGTAAATTCGACATAAGAGTGACAGTGCAAATTTCGTAATTGTTAACGCCAACTTATATAATAACGATTTTAGAAAACAGATAAATTTATATTATCTTCTTATTTCTTTATTTTATTTTTATGCAGTATTAATAATAAATAAATGCAAGACAATGTATTACTTATATCATAAGTTCATTTTATCTGGCTTTTCGGTTAATATAATAATAAAATAACTTATTCAATTAGTATTTTATCTTTTTTGTAATTAAAACATTTATATTATATTCATAACTTTAATAATAATTTTAAAAAATATTTAGTATTTCGTGTTTTCATATTTTTAATATTAATGTATTCTATTTTATTTTATACAATTCTGTGCAATGAATAAATGTTTACTCGTTAAACGAAGCCAAAACCGGATTTTGTTTAGTATTTTGCTGTGCGACTGTAACCGCTCGATGAATCTACGCAAGCGAGCGTACGTTTCCTAGTAGGCGAAGCCGAAGCCGAAGCTAACTTCTAGGACGTTTTAAAAAATTGGTCATACTACATTATAATTACAAATATCACCAACAAATGACGTAAATATGATGTGACTGCTGGCTGGGACTGATAAGGAAATTTATTCTTGAAGATTAGAACAAAATTACGTTATTGCTTAAAATTTTGGTATATTATAAAATTATAATTTTTTGCAAAAATAAATTTGTGTGCAATGTTTTTTAAACTCGCTTGTTATGAATGTTATTATTATCACAGATTAGTATGTTATTCTATACAAAAAAAAACGTAAATGCATACGGTCTTGGACAACTAAATACGGTCCTGCGTTCCAAGCCGGTCTTTCCATTTGTTTATTTTGTTGTAGCAACCTTTTTGGAGGTTAGAGTTCATTATTCATTTCTTAAGTAAAATGTCATAACAAAGACATAACAAAAATATACACTCTAAACAGACAATAGTTTAATAATTTGTAACGAGTAATTTTCAATGGAATTTAATGAATGGTATGGTATCTATTTATTAATTTATTAGCTTTAAATTTAAAGGTTAGGTTAAATTTTAATAAAAATATATTGGTTATAACTTTAATAGTTTACATGACAATATTTATTTGAACTTCATTTGTTTTAAGATTAAATCTTTATACTTAGCAAATATGTTTTGTTAATTAAAATAAAGAATTATTTAAATAATAGTTATACAAAAGCAGCCAGTGAAGCTCAGATAATTGTTTTGGTAATACAAACCTTGTCAGTGTCAATCAATCAACATCAATATCACGGATAGGAAGTACATTTGTTTCAACTTTCATCAGTAACTTTTGCGTCATTGTTTAAACAATAAGTAAAATTGGTCATGCAAAAAAAAGTTTTGTTAAAAATATTAAAAAAATTATTTTTAGCAATTCAAGGGGCTTGTTTTCAAAAGTGTTATTTTAACACAAATGGCATTTTAACACGTTTATGACATCATAATGTCATAGTAGTGATAGGTTATCTTGCCTTGTTTATCTTAGATACCTCCTGGATAGTGCTTAAGTTAAACTAATACATTTCAAAACTAGCTCTTCTGGTTTGAGAATCAAATTTGATAAACATCTCGACATCTTTGCTGGAATTGTAAATGTCAGAAATATAGATTTTATTTTGTTCTTTTATCCCATTTTTTTAACTTTTTTGGTTGTAATAGTGTTATTCATTAGCAGTTCTGTTTCTAAAAAGTTCATGAGTTTCTGCCAAAGGATTCCATTTACACCATTTACACTAAACAAAAACTTGTCCCACTATTTCATAATATTTTGTAAAAATTATATATTTCATAAACATGAAATTTTTGCTGTTCCGAATATTTTATGAGTTACATTCTCGATTTACACAGTGATACTGTGAAGTCTTAACAGGTAGGCGATCTTGTACCTTCATCTATGTATGTGCTTATTATGACCACTCTGTCCGATAATTAATCTTGTATGCTTTTGTAGCTTGATTCGATTCACATGCAATACCACCTATTTCCTTGGAAAACAGAGCTTCATTTCTTCAGGGATAGTGTAAGCTGCTTCTTTTGTTGTTTACTTTTATATATGTCGGGTTTTTCACTGTCCTTTGACTGTGCATCTTTACTTTGTCCACTCGCCATCATTAACTAACGTTCTGTTTATGGTATAAAGGATTCATTTATTTTATGTGCAGGTAGGTAAAAGATATAATGTTAATGGGCGCTCATTAAAATGCAGAAAAAAAAATAGTAATCATTTAAGCGGCAATAGAAACAGAAATGGTGGGCAAACCCGAGTTAACTCGGGTAAATAGTATATCTTGTGTGTTTGTGTAGTAGTTTCTCCTACACTCTGAGTCTGAGATAATTATAGAGTTAACAAGCTTTTTTTAGGGTTACTAAGCTTGTGAACAATCATCAGCATCCAATTGTAAAATATAATGTCAAGAAAGGTAAATTATATTGTCCCAAAAATACAGATGATGAAAAAAAGGAAGTCAAAGAAAGATTGGAAAGTTTGAAAAGGATATTATCATCTGAACGGGTTGAAAGAAGGTGACAAATTCATATTTATAATTTTATGTTATACATTTGTGCAACTATAAAATTGGACCACTATTATTAAAAGTGTAGCAAGTTTGACATTTCAAAAGTGCCATAGACAGATATTTTACAATATGTTGCAACATTCTAGTTCCTAACCTAATGCTTAATATTACTTTATCGAGGTGTCACTAATGATCCAGGATTGATTAATATGTAACTAAATATACA
The DNA here is from genome assembly GCA_030264575.1 of Tachinus sp. AB-2021. Lineage (NCBI taxonomy): Eukaryota > Metazoa > Arthropoda > Insecta > Coleoptera > Staphylinidae > Tachinus > Tachinus sp. AB-2021. The sequence continues at coordinate 5,543 of JARJEC010035376.1, read as the reverse complement.
CTTATAGAAATAATATAGAAGAATTAAGTTTTTCATTGGCAGAACAAATAAAACGTTATTGTTATTTGGAAATATTTTATATAAAACATATGCGTCAGGAAATTCACTCACGCTACTACTAATGTTGACGTTTGAAATAATAGTGTTTTATTAAAATGAAGTGTCTGGTATGAAATTTAATTAAATGTTTCAAATTCTTTTATGTTTGCCTTGGGCATTTCTAATTTTTTAAATTTGTATACCGCCCGCTTTTCAAATTGTCTAATATTTATAAATTAATTGCTTGGTACTTAAACCTTTTAATTGAATCAAAATAATGTGTCCAGAATGAAATTTTTAAAACTATTTTTTATTTATTCAAATTCTTTTAAGCCTTGTGCATTTCTAATTTTTTAAATTTTAAAAATGATTTGCATGGTACTTAAATCTTTTAATTGGATCAAAACAAAGTGTCTCGAAAGCATTTTATAACATTAATTAAATTTTTTTATGCTCATTCTTAAGTTTTTAAATTTTTTACTCCTACCACATTACAAATTTTTTAAATTTATAAAAATGAATTGCTTAGTACTTAAGTTTTTTATTGGCGGAACAAATAAAATGTTATTGTTATTTGGAAATATTTTATATAAAACATTTGCATCATGAAATTTATCGGCCACTCACACTACTACTAATGTTGACTTTTGAAATAATGGTGTTGGATCAAAATGAAGTGTCCGGAATAAAATATTATAAAATTATTTTTAATGTAAATTAACGTTACCATTATTTGTATCTAACATAATGGTAACTTTAATTTGTTTTAATTTTATATATGATACTAAAAAATTGCTCAAAGTAACTGTTTTCTTTATTAGGTGTGCAAGATGTCGATTAAATTGGCTACCCGATCAATTATTAGCGAAAGTGGAACGTTTTAGTGGATCAAAACATTCTTTTATGGGTTACCAAAATAAAGATGGAAAATATGTTTTTCCAGAGGAGGCTATGTTTTTATTGGAAACTGTAAGTATAAAATGGCGATAGGCAAGTATGACTCATTGTTCTTGAAATAAATATCACGTATTCTATGTTTCTTTGTATGCTAAATATAAATGTGAATGAAATGACAAAATGCGTTTGTCGGTTTTGACATTTTTGGAATAAAATTATTTTTCATCAAGGCACGTAACGTACCACTTTCTTACATCTTATATCATTGTCCTAGAATTCTGCCGCCGCCCGAACCTTTAAAAACTCCTTCATGCTTTGTTGCAATTTTGTATCTTTGTTGAAGAACCGTAAAGATTAACTACTATTTTCTCTTCTATCCTCAATTGTTGTCTTGTATTTGCGGCATTTTATCTTCTTTTTTGTTTTTTTTATTTAATAATTGCTATAGAAATTTATACATTGATGAAAAAAAAAAGAAACGTTTTTTTAAATTATTTCTTTTTTAAATAAAAGTTGATACTCTTGTGTTGTGTAAACCTGGCTTTACAAAAATACTTATTTTAGATATTAAAAAGTTTATTGAAAATCATCGAGATGAATATAGAAGACTAGAGTGAGCACTATTTATTGTGAAATGAGCCAAAATTTTGTACATATCTGACATACAAGGGTGGCAAGAGTAAATTAAATTGTGTAAATTGTTATACTAAAGAAAAATTTAACTTTTAGAGCAATTTTTTAGTCTAAATAAAGTCGTCCAAAAGAAAAACGGTTAAATATTATTAAATATATAATATATATATATCTCAAATTATTAAATTTAGAATAATTAATTATTAAAAACGGGCTTTGCATTAAACCTTTTAAATATTTTTTTACAAGTGAATTCCATTATCTTATTCTGCCAATTTTAGCTGAAACCCAAGTTCATAATATATACTTTAATATTAAAAAAAACATATGATAGAAGATAGTGTTTTTTTTTGGGCGACTTCAAAGTTTTTTCCCATAAGCACAATGTCAATTTTGTTGTTTCTCATAGATGCTTGCGAACAACTATTTGCGAATAAAAAAAGTTCCTTGTTTGAATTGTTGCCAGTCTAGTTTAGTGGCGTACCAAAATAAAACAACTAAAATAAATAATATAATTATTATGAACAATATAAATAATATAAACAATATAATGTAAAAAAATGGGTGTGCTTGGACCACATTCTAGTGTAAAACATTTATTGCATCTACATTTATTTATATAATTAATCAACAATAATAATATAATTAAATATTTATACAGGATGTTTTACAATTGTCATATTAGGCGTTTTAAATGTTTTGTACAGAGCGTTTCAAAATTGTTATAAAGAATGTATGTATACAAGGCGTTTTAAAATCGTTATACATCGTGTGTCAAATTTTGCATATAGGGTGTTTTAAACTTTTTCTACAGGATGTTAGAAAATATTTGTAGTTTTTTTTAAATTTGTTATACAGTGTGTTTCGATTTTTTGATACTTAGTGTTTTGAAATATTTATGCATGGTCTTCCAAATTCAAAATTGTTATACAGAATGTTATAAATATTTACACAGGCTATTTCAAATTGTTCTACCCCTGTTTTAAGTGTTTATACAAGGTGTTTTCATGTTGTTATACAGGGTGGGTGAAATTTAGCATACTCGGTGTTTGAAACTTTTTATAATAGTTAATAGTATACAATGTATTTCAAACTTTGTATACTGGGCGTTTTGAAATGTTTATGCAAGGTGTTTCAAAATGATAGGAAGTGTTAAAAAACTTTATACAGAGTGTTTAAAAATATGTATACAGGGTGTTACAAAAGGTTTATCTAGGGTTTTTCACAATCGTTATATATGATGCTTTAAAATGTTTATACATGCTGTTCAAACTTGTTATACAGAGTGTTTTAAAGTGTTTGTACAGAGTGTCTTAAAATGTTTATACAGGGTGTTTTAAATTGTTATACAGGGTGTTGTAAAGTGTTTATGCAGAGTGTTTTAAAATGTTTGTACAGGATATTTCAAAATTGTTAAACAGGGTGTTTTAAACTCGTTATACAGGGTGTGTCAAATTTTGCATACAGGTTGTTTCAAACTTTGTATACAGGATGTTTTAAAATGTTTGTACAGTGTTTCTCGAATTGGGTGTTTTGACTTTTTAATTACATAATCCAAATCAACAATTTTATTTCTGGTTATAAGACATGGCCTATTGTCTTTTTCAATACATACATTTTCTGACATGATTTTAAAAATAATAATAATAATAAAGTTGTTATTTTAATTTAATAATTGAAAACTGTAATATGTACTTGTTAAACTCGTTGTTAGTTCCTCAGCAGTTATCAAAATCACGATAAACAACATACTCAGAAAATTCAGCAATGTTATCACTAACATACCTCTAAAATAATAATTATTAAAATAAAGTATATTCAAACATGGTTTCTTATTTTGTTAAATTTTACATTCATTACATTAATTAGTTTATTGATTAAGTAGCAAGTATCATCCAACAAGAACGGCAAGTTCTTGTTGGATTGATACTTTTGGAAAATTAGTTTATTGGTCTTTAGATGTGGATGGCAAGTTAAAAGTGTCTTGAAAACTAGCATTAGTGGTAACAATCGACTGTTGTTGCCTTGCATGATAATCATTTTTTTTCTTTTTTACCTTAGCTCCTTGATAACCAAGAGACATACGCTTACAATTTTTCCAATTTTCCATATTTAACTACACAAATATGCACCATAAACAATATATAACAATAGGTAATATATTAGATTGTATTGACAAGATGAAACATGTGTTTTAGTTCGGTAACACACGTTGATTGGAGTGGGAATGAGTTGTTGACATAGAAAAGCGGAAAAGTTTGTCAAGATTGAAGGCAGCAACTCTTTTTATTGTTGTGCCATAGTCAATTGCAGTATTGCATACAAATTATTATTTATATTATAAAGAATAATTTGTACGAAATATACTGATTTGCAAGTTTTAAGCAAAAACATTAAATTAGTTGAATAAATAATAAGATTAAACATCCAATTATATAATTTAAAAACAAAACTTAGTATCCCAGTAAACACACCTACGTTTAAAATACGTTTATTTTTGGTGTTACACTTAAGTGTAATATATGTTTATACTATATGTATAGTATAGTATATTATACGAAAAAATGTCCGGCGATTAAACAGATATATTTCGTATATTTAGTATGCAAGTACCCTTTATATGTATATGTATTTTAAACGTATAATTTACACTCATTACACATAAATGAAATAAACCATTCACATCACATTAAATTATAAAAATATAAAATATTACATATAAAATATATAAAATATTATTTAAAATATATAAAATATTATTTAAAATACATATATTATATATAAATAAAAGAAATAGCTATATTTACATTGTACGAAAAACGAGTAATACACCTGACAAGTGCAACAATAGTCAAATATTGTGTTCATTGCATATTTTCAGATTCAACACTTACCACATATTAAGTCCTTCATTTTGGTATTTTTAAAACTGCTCATGCCTTCTCCAGCCCAATTAAAGAGCATTCCAACACTGTTGCTACTACAAATCAGCACTGTATTTTTAAGTACTTTATCGCTTAGAAATAATTTTTGTTTTATTCATTGTACAAATTAAAGATTATGAGTACATTTTATATCTTGTAAATATGAAATTTATTTGATCAAAAATATAGATGTTATATCAATAACATAAAACTCATAAATTTAAATTAATATAATTTGATTAATCTAATTTTGTGTTTACTGGGATGTTGTTAATAATATTCAAAAACACAAAATATTTTATAACATGTCAACGAGCAATTTTGATGTACTACCACATTTATTAGTATTATTTTTCTATAAATATCAAATAAAAATTTTAACCCTTTATTATGTTTAACAATTTCTTAAAATTCTCTTAATATTAAAAACTGTTTTAAATTAAAATATGTGGCTACATATTTTGCCATCAATTTTTGTTTATAAATAAGTATAAATAATGGAACTAATTTATTTCATAAACACTTATTATAATAAAAATAAAGTTGAGCTAAAATAATTTATTTTTTTCTTTAAGCATATTAAAATTGATCTAATTTAATATTATAGGCCGGTGTTAAAACGCACCATTTTATTATAATATAAATATTTTTCATTTTGTTAATAGTAACGAAATAGTTTAGTACACAAAAACACCACCAATAATTTAGAGTAAAGTCAAAGGAAATGTAACTTTCCAGGTTATAATATAAAATGTATCAAATTTTATAATGTAGGTATCAATAATATTATATGATAATATATGATATGAATGTTTTATATTATAGAATTACTTAAAACCAAACGAATTAGTTTATCAAGATTTATTAATTTTATTATTTTACATGACAATCCATATTATATTTATTTTACATGACAATCCATATTTACATATGAAATAAATATAATATGGATTGTCATGTAAAATAATAAAATTAATAAATCTTGATAAACTAATTCGTTTGGTTTTAAGTAATTCTATAATATAAAACATTCATATCATATATTATCAT
>JARJEC010035368.1:0-15266 GCA_030264575.1 Tachinus sp. AB-2021 | reverse complement strand
TCCCCTTTGGTCTTTTAGCAGGTGCGTTAGGCGCAGCATTTTCAACCAATGGTCCTCCTGTTGTCATCTATGGGACCTTGCGAGACTTAGCCCCGTCAGCTTTTCGCGGCACCCTGAATGCATTCTTTGCCACCAATAATATTGCGATTATCGTCGGCATGTTATCCAGCGGAATTTTAACAGGAAGCGTGCTGAAAATTGTTATTCTTTCTATTCCATTGATGATTGCCGGCTGGCTCTTTGGGAATTTTATCCATAAACGCATTCCGAAAGAGAAGTTTCAGAAACTTGTTTACGCACTTCTCATATTTTCTGGGGTAATGTTGGTTAAAGGTATTTTTTAAACCTGCTGCGACGCCCGATGATCGTGCTTCTCAGCGCTATTTAAGGGCGTCTTGTATCTTTGTTCATTGAGAAAATACCTGAATATCGTTCTCACGGATTGTATCAGAGCACAATACGGATTATGCATCCTCATTCTGTACAGCCTGCAACACCCACGTTTAACTCATGATATCCTTTCCTGCCAGAATCGGCATGCTGCAATTATCGCGCACTGATCCACTGTATCTCTGAAACACACCTCTTTTAGCTGCCGTACACTTCTACTCTGATTCCAGCCTCAAATCTTTTTCCGCCATGTGATATATTCTGCCATGACAATGACTCATGCTGATTGCAGGATGTACCGGTAGAAAGATCATAAACAGTCAATCCACGAGAATACTGTTCCATAGAAAATAATCGCCTTGTACAGCGCCGTTAGCATATCACCTGCTGTTTTTCCACCGGAGCAATCTGTGAACTTATCTGGTTACCGCGATAAAACCTATCTCAGTACTGAATTAAGCGATATAATTACGCATCTGTGGATACAAAGAAGTCAACGCGTATCAGCATGCGCACTGCTTGTCCGTCTGCAGCCTTGATGCCATTACCCAGTGTTTTTTATTTTACTTAACAAAGAATATGATTACCAAATAATGAAGAAGTCAGAGAAAATAATACCGAATCGCCGTGCCACAATCAACGATGTCGCAGCGCTAGCTAAAGTCTCTCCAAGTACTGTGTCGCTCTATTTACGTCGTCCCCATGAAGTCTCCGCTAAATTAGGAGAAAAAATTCAAGCGGCTATGGAAGCCCTCCCGTATGTACCCAATAAACTGGCAGGCAGCTTATCAAGCGCAACCTCAAAAACCCTCTGTGTCTTAATTCCCTCATTATCCAATACATTCTTCGCAGGAACCGTACGTGCCATGCAAAATGAGTGTGAACGCGCAGACTACACATTATTGATTGGAAATACCGATTATAATGAAAAACAGGAAGAACGTCTTGTCCATGCCTTTCTTGGCTGGTCTCCTGCAGGTCTTATTTTAACAGGACGTAATCACTCCGAAGCAACCATTAAGTTAATTGAGCACACCCAAATTCCTGTAGCACAGATTTGGGATATCGGTGATCATAACTTTGGGCTACAAATCGGTTTCGATAATATTCAAGTGGGTATTTTATCTACCCGCCATTTAATTCAAAGCGGATGCAAACGCATTATCTATATCGGCGCACGCCTTGAGGATGACCGGCGGGCAAAGTATCGTGCTGAGGGTTATGCTCAGGTAATGCAGTCTCATAATCTGCACACCCAGATTGTGTCGCTACCTTCTTCTTTTTCTACCAAAGATGCCGGGCTTTCCATCGCAGCCGCCCTTGCCATTGACCCAACAATCGATGGTGTTATCTGTTCTAATGACTCAATTGCCCTTGGTGTATTACTGGAAGCTGAACGCCGGGGGATTGATGTACCTGATCGCTTATCGATTATGGGCTTTGGTGACCTTGAGTTTGCCCAATCGACCAATCCACCATTAACGTCTATCAGACCTAATGGTGAAACCATAGGAAAACTTGCGATTCGTCATCTCTTAAAATATTGTGAAGGTCAGGAAACATTCCCGGATAATGAAATTATTAAAGTAAATTTTGAACTCATTCCCCGCGGCTCTACAAAAATTATTGTCTGACACTCAGTTCACGGCAAAGTGAATCTGGAAAACCGGATAAAAAGCATAATAATGAGACAGGAAAATAATTAAACTTTCTTGTCTCATCATTATTGAAAAAATAGTTTTTTCACACGCATCCTTAATATTTTCTTTAAATAAAATCCCCCCTTTTTCTCATTGTTAACGTCATTATTGATATAAAATTATGGGGACATAGGGCGTTTATTTATTATGAAATATTCATAGGAGATAGCGACAAATATGCTGATTATCAGCCAGATCAACCAACTGATTCCATCTTGAATCAGAACCACCTGTAGCGGATTTCCAATAATATAATCCATTACCGGCTGCCTGACTAAATGACCTTGGATCATCAATAACAATATCCCGAGTATAAGCCCTTTCAGTACAGGTGATCGTACTGGAATAGCGTCACGAACCAACATAAATACGATTACAAGACCGCCCCCTATCTCTATGGAAGTAAAGGCCGCAATATAGCGAACATCCCACGAGGGTTTGATCTCAAGCCCGTTCATGGTTGCGGACACAAAAGCTGATATCCATTCAACGGAGACAACATGAATGACAAAAGCAATGAACGAAGCTACCGTTGCAATGAGCAAACCAATAATTATTGAACGCATTAAAATCTCCTTTTTAATCATAAAAAAATATTAATTTTATGTAAATTTTAACCTGTCCAGATGCACTTAACACCAACACTGGATATTGTTTCATAAAAAAAAGGAAGAAACTCTATCTAAGAGCATGCGGTCATGCTTCTCAGTCCCCTGGCGAATATCATGATATTGTCTATGCATGTTGATTTACCTGCACATCATAGAAAATCATTCCGGTATAATGGTTAAGCTATTAGATTAATGCATTAGCGTACTTGAAGATATTCAACATACCATTGAGTATTTCACAGCCTGTACAGTGAATTTATTGAAAATATTTCATGCGGTAAAACACAAGAAGTTATTTTCATCACCCGCTTGTTATAAAACATCGCCAATCAACAAGTATGACGGGAAAATACAGGGAGACGATGGTCACAGAACCATACACTCAGACCCTGTTTCCCGCAGATATACCTTAGTAAAGTGCACCATTAAGCGGCCATTTCCCATATTTGCGACCCGCGGCCATAAAAGCATCCAGATTTTCCAGTGGGGCATTATAGGGAATATCACAACCCGTCGCCAGAATAAACCCACAGGGACTATCATAGGCTTTAGCGAAACAGGCTTTTACTGCCAAATCCACATCTTCCGGGCGACCATCAGTCATAATGGCCACCGGATCAACATTCCCTACAATACAGACTCTGGAGCCGGCCTTCTCCTTAGCCACCTTCATATCAACAAGATTATCCAGACTTAAAAGGTCAATGCCCGTATCGACCATCGGTTCAATAATACTCGTGGTATTCCCACAGATATGGTAGCCAACGGACGCACCAATCTGATGGAGTTCTGCCACAATCCGCTGGGTGTAAGGAAACACAAAATCCAGATAGCTCTGTTTTCTTAAAACTGTACCCGAGGCAATCGGGTCACATAAGGTAAAACTGACCCCTAGCGAGAATAAATCTTTGCAGATGTTAATAATGCCTTCTGTACAAAGGTTAATCAGCTTATGCGCGCCTTCCGGATCTTTAACAAGCGCTCGGAGCAATTGGCTGGTTGGATATACACTTGCCGCAGCGGTAAAAGGACCGGAAATTGTAATATCCGTCCCACATTCATGACCCAGCTCATTGATAAGGATTTCTGCTGCCTCATAGCGCTGCCTTAACTCTGGATCATTTCGACGTTCCGTTTTGGTCATATCCAATTGATCGATATTTTTTAAATCAGCCAACGCAAATGATTCAATGGCCGGTACACCATATTCGGGATCATTAATCCGGCTACCCAGCGCAATACCGATTCCATGAAGCCCATAATCAATGGTTAAGCTGTCATGCCCCAGATAACGATAACAATCTATTTGAACCTTTGCCTCATTGTGCGCATTCGCACGCATCTCTTTCAGAGAAATACCGGAAATCTTAGCACCGATTGTTGCCATAAACGGCAGCATCGGCGTACGATCAATTGCTTCACCTTTACTGAAAGCAGCAAGGCGTTCATTGGGGGTCATTTGGTCATCTTTGTGCATATTCTTCTACTCCTGATTCAGGGATGGTTTATTGATAAAGTTCCGGATTGGCTGGCCATTTGCCATACTTTCTACCGGCCGCCATAAATGTTTGTAAATTCTCTAACGACGCGTTATAGGGTAAATCACAACCGGTGGATAAAATAAAGCCCTTAGGGGAATCGATTGCTTTTTGGACACATGATTTCACGGCCAGGGAAACCTCCTCCGTCGTTCCCAGCGTCATAATTGCCGAAGGATCAACATTCCCCATAATGCCGACACTATGACCCACACTTTCTTTGGCCACCTGTAAATCCACCTGTGTATCCAGGCTCAAAAAATCAACCCCCGTACTTGCCATTGATTCCAGCCGGTTCATAGTATTACCGCAAATATGGTAACCCACAGTAGCATCTAAGCTATGAATATACTGCACAATTTCAGTCATATAAGGTTTTACAAATGTCTCATAATCTTTGAACTTCAACACTGAACCGGAAGCAACCGGATCGCCTATGGCAAATCCAATACCCAGTGCAGCATACTCTTTGATGACGCGCGCAATACAATCAGTACAAAAACGGAGCAGCTGATGCAAACCCTCAGCATCTTTCAGGGTCGCTCTTAAAATTTTATCTGTAGGACAGACACTGGCTGCGGCAGATAAAGGACCAGGCAGATTTGCCATAACGCCACATTCATTACCCACAGCCTCAAGCATAATCTCCACGGCTTCATACTGACGGGCGAATTTAGCATCGTATTTCCGGGAGACCTTTTCCGGATCCAGCAAATGCAAATCTTTAAGATCTGTGAGTACATATGTATCAATCGCAGGTACGGCCTCAGCGGGGTTATTGACTTTGGATCCGAGCGCAATGCCAATCCCGTGGAGTCCATAATCACTGGCCAGACTATCGTGCCCCAGCAGGTGATAAGCAGCTATTTGAGATTGTGCTTCATTTTGCGGATGGGCACGTATGTCATGTAAATTCATATTGATGAAGCGCGGAACGACATTGGATAAAATAGGTAAAATCGGAATGCGATCAATCTCTTTCCCCGCCATAAAATTAGTTAAACGCTCTTTCGGTGTCATCCGGTCTTCTTGATGCATCTTTTTTCACTCCTTGATCATTTCTGATCACTGAAACCATTGATTTAACTGATCTGTATTTAAATTTTTTCCAATAATGACAATATCGGTAACGACATTCTTTGCGAATCGCTGAATCTGTATATGGCCTTTCAGGTAATTCACCATCCAGACCTGATTGAACTCTGCAGGTAAATACCCTTTGGCTCTAAAAATCAGCCCACCTTTATCTAAATCGATATGCTGAAAAATGTTTTCGATATCCTGCTGGGTATAGTTTTTTTTAATGTGACCACGCCAGGTGGAAAAATCATGACCTTTCTTGATCTTCTCTGCAATAAAATAACGATCATGATGGGATACCCGCTGATGTGCATACTCGGATTGAATAAGATCCCATATTTTTTCTGTTGTGCTGTTCAGCCAATCAGAAGGAATAATCAGGGCCTTTGAATTCAGGAGATGAATCGCATTCATCAGACAGTTTTTCTGTTCTGTATCGAGACTATCTTGATGCGACAAAAAAATTACTGAAGCATTTTTAATCTGATCTTCATAAAAATCGCCTAATCCTTCAATATAATCAGTAAAAGTTGAAGCATCAATTAAATGAACAACATGGCGAATGAGCGCCTTACCATTTAATTTAAATGTGTTCAGACATGCAATAAGCTCTGTACTTCGGCTGATACCTGAAGGTTCGACAAATATAATATCCGGATTCTCCTGTATAATTAATCTCTGTAAGGCTGTTTTCATCTCCCCCTGAAGTGAACAGCAAATGCAGCCTGCTCTTAAATCTTTAATATAAGCACCTTTATCTGATAAAAAATCACGATCAAAGCTTATTTCACCAAAATCATTTTCGATGATCGCAACTCTGTGCTCTTTCACCAGAAAAGGTAAAACTTTATTGATAAAAGTTGTTTTACCTGCCCCCAGAAAACCTGTAATAAATATAATTTGTATGGTCATCGCATCCCTTTATTCAAGGTTGAGCAGGCGCTGGAAACATCATTGCCGCAGAAAACAATCGCTCATAGCCAGGATGTGTTGCTAATTCATAATAATCAATTTCCTGTGCTAATTGCTCCATTTCGTTACGTACTGATTGGGACATCAGTGCCATATAGGCGCCTGCTTTTGAAGTATTCCCCCAAAACTCTATTCTGTCTTCCAGAGTTCTTGGAATAATGCCACAAGCCGTCAGACTGACTGTAGGCAGATAGGCACCAAATTGACCAGCCACTAATACCCGGTCAATATCATGCATGGTTAATCCTCCTTTGTTTAGCAAGGTTTCAAAGGCAGACAAAATGGCCCCTTTTGCCAGTTGCACCTGACGTACATCTTTCTGTGTGATTATGACCTGATGCGGCGAACGAGAAATTTCAATCGCAGGCTTATGGTTAAAGGTCATACAAAGTGGGCGACGAAGATCTGTCTCAGGCAGATCATCCGCTTTTACCAGACAACCATTAGGCCGGATCAGTCCAATATTCAGAAGTTCCCGAACCGCTGCCAGAATACCGCTACCGCATAGTCCGGTTGCCGGCACTTCACCAATAGTTTTGAGCTGGATATCCAGTGTGGCTGCATCAGGATTCCAATGAATCCTGAGATCTTCAATCGCCCCTGCGGCAGCTCTCATTCCGTGATGGATATTCATACCTTCGAGCGCAGGACCAGCGGCACAGGAACAGGAAAGTAACTGACCACCGGCCGCCAAAATGATTTCACCATTCGTGCCAATATCCATAAACAAAATATTCTGTTTTGAGTTTTGCAGGCTGCATACATAAGCACCCGCAACAATATCAGCACCAATATATGCAGAAACTGAAGGCAACGTGTAAATACGTGCCTCAGGAAAAACATCAAGCGACAACTCTGCTGCATTTAATGCCATGCTTCTGGTAAGCGTAGGCGCAAAGGGTGATGTTCCCAAAGAATCAGGCTGAAGCCCCAGGAGTAAATGAAGCATCGTCGTATTGGCAGCAATCACAATATTATAAATATGCGTGTTTTTTACCCGATACTGATGGCATAATTTCAACCCTAAATCCTTTATGGCCGTCACCAGACTATTTTGTAGCAGCGCACATCCTTTAGCACCATTTTCCTGTGCAAAAGCAATTCTGGATAGAACATCCAGACCTTGCCGGGTTTGAGGATTAATCAATGTTGCCTGACAAAGTTCACGACCATTGATCAGATTGACTAAGGAGCCAATAATCGTGGTCGTGCCAATATCAAACGCCAGACCATACATTCTCCTGCGTGTATCACCCGGTTCAATAGCCAGCAACTGCCTGCCGTCAAATACCAGCGTTGCACTTTGCTGACCACCTGCAGACTCTGTATGAAAAGCGGATAATGCCCGCGCACATCGCAAACCCAGCGGATCAATATCAAAATCAACCATAGCTCTGATTCTGGTCTCAGCAGACCTGTGGTCGTTGGTGTCTCCCGGGTAAACAGGTACGAATACTTTCTGAACAGAAGGCGCGTACTTAAAATCAGGCCGTTTCCCTTCGGCCAGAATCCGATCATCCCGCGTTTCTTTAGGCGCAACGATGAATATGTCCTCCTCAGGATAAATCAGGCAGGCTAACCGATAGCCGGCAGCAATCATTTCCGGTCCCAGAACAGATTGCTCATCCACGGAAGCGGCTTCGATATTTCCTTCTACTACCTTAACCAGACATTTTCCACACGTTCCTTTTCCGTTACAAGGTTTCTCCAGAAAAATCTCCTGTTTTTCTAACATAGCTAACAGGTGCTGACCTTCGCAGGATTCAAGATGAAGGATGGGTTCCATAAAGTTACGTAACCTTTTAATGCGATGGGTTTGACTGAGATAAACACAACTGTTTTATCACACCGGTTCTCAACCTATAGTTTTGCCGCTTGATACAACCCTGTCCAAAAATCAAGCCTTGTTCTGATAGGTCCAGACAGGCCTGTTGATACAATAAAGGTGCATCTAACTGTATTTTCTCCCATCGGGCTCTGCCGGTATTCACTAACAACCTGGCATGGCTCGGGCAGACATGAAATGAAGCCCCATTCAATGCGCACTGCATATCAGATAGAAAGGATAAAAGAAACGACTTCACCAATAACTCAGAAAAATTAGGGCCGATAATATGCGGCCAGCCAATAGGGTCAGCAAAACTGATTAAGTCAACGCCTGCCTGCCGAAGCATTTGCGCAAAAATAATCTGCTCGGCACCAATTTTTCTGAATACCTGCTGAAGCAACGCTTCATTCTTACGCCAACTCTTGATCACAAGAGGTAGCCCGATCAGCGCTGATAAAATGCTCAACGGACCGCTGATTTCCACGACTGTTTTTTCGCCTGCCTGATGCAATTTACGACAGGCCGTTAATAACGCACCAATTCGACCGGTATGAAAGTCTATCTGCGGATCTTCAGCAATTAATGCCTCTAAGGATGTGTAAACAGCCGCGCCAGGTCGCGGTCCTATGTTTGCATTCCCCAGTTGAATGTCAGCACCCAGTGATTCTGCTTCAATCGTGCAACAAAACGGAAGCATCGCAAATACCGCCTGATTCTTGCGGCGTACCGCTGAGGCATACAAAGCGAGACAGCCTGGATCATAATGCCCGGCAGGGAAATTTAACGCCAGTGCATCAATGATTCCGGTATCTAAACAACCACTGTCTTGATGCCCACACACGGCAATTCTGTGGTTCATAGTCATAAAATGGCAGGTTTTTTAGTGGATATCAGGCAACAGAAACCAGAAGATCATGCGCTACGACAGGTGCTTCGGTGGCAAGAGTGGAATAAGCATCAGCACCTATTTTGGCAGCAAACGCCTGAGATATTGGCGCACCACCCACAATCACCCTGACTTTATCCCGTAAGTTTTCTTCTTTCAGACGGTCTATGACGCGCTTCATACCGGGCATAGTTGTAGTCATCAGAGTGGATAGGCACAAGACCCGTGCATCGTGATCCCTTACTGTTTCCACAAATTTTTCTGCCGATACATCGCGGCCTAAATCAATCACATCAAATCCATAGGTTTCCATAAAGAGCTTCACCAGATTCTTACCAATATCATGCGTATCCCCTTCGATTACACCGATAATTGCGCAGCCATGCCCGTCACCGTCTTTAGATATATAGGGATTAAGAATATCTAATCCCGCATACATGGCATCAGAACACAATAAAAGTTCTGGAACAAAATACTCTTCCTCTTCATATTTCAGGCCAGCTGCTTCCATCCCTTTACATAAGCCATCTGCAATAGCCATCCGCGCGCTGATTCCCTCATCCAGTGCCTTTTGCGCCAGTTCCTGAGTTAAGTCTTCATCCATTTCTAACACACTTTTAGCTAAATCTTCTAAGATCACCTGTGTCTTTATGCTCATTTTATTTACCCCGGAAAAATTACAAATTATTGATATAACAAAACCATTAATGCTGATGTTAAATGCAAATATATTTGAAGATGATATTAATTATTCTCAATAATGCCTGAAAATTTAAGCATGTAATCAATAATAATTTACTGCATTATCTTCTCAATAAAAACACACCAACGGATAATCTGATATAAGATTTTAAATTGAGGATACGGAGAGTTCTTGAGCCAAGATGATTGGTGCGCGCATAGTTTCCTGCGTGCAAAGAAAACGAATGGATTCATGTAGAGATCAGGACTTTTGTCGATAGTTAACATAGCACTCCCCTTAAGATGTTGCTGTGTTCTGCTGTGTATCAGCTGCATTTATGGGGCATCCCCAAAATATGCAGAGATTCTTGTGACTTATATATTATCTGTTATGGTTATCAATTGTAAGATTATAATAATGATTGTGATCAATATATATTGAAATTACCAGACAGTTGGTTCATTAATCTTTTTATTGTGTGATACATGTGCCACTTAAGCCGTGTAAGTTTTTACAGAACAATGTTGTGATAATCATAAAATCAGCGTCTGAATAGATATAATCTCTGTGTTATCGGATTGCTTATATAAATTTGCATTGCATCCTGTATTTCTTATAATAATTTTCACAATCAACTTCAAAAAAGCAGAAAAATACGCATGAAATATCAAGTGATCACACCGCATAAAAGTGAATTCCCCAACCCTATAATCATTTCTAAAGGAGACAAGCTGGTCATTGGCGAGAAGTCTGATGAGCATGAAGCCTGGAATGACTGGTATTTTTGTGAAACACCAGGTCAGATCAAAGGTTGGGTTCCAAAGCAGGTCATTAAATGGCTTAGTGCTCATGAGGGCGAGGCACTGGCAAACTATTCCGCGAAAGAAATGGAGGTAGACGCAGGTGAAATATTGATAGGTACACAAGTTCTTAATGGGTGGATCTGGTGCCAAAACGCTTCTTCTGAAGAAGAAGGATGGGTCCCTGCTGAAAATCTCATGCAGATTTGATCGGATACAGGTCATGAATCAACCATTGATTATCTGGTCATTGACCTGTTTAAGTATTATTTTGCTTTAGAACACTAAGTTCTAACCGCAGGTTTAATCCCTAAATGACCATACTTTCTATAAGAATACTGCATGAATCCCAATAATAGACTATGCAACAATGACTTCTGATGATCTCAATAAATAAGCAACAGAGATAATCAATGAATAAAACGCACATTAAAATTAGCATGGTCATCACCTTATAGATTGGTCTGAGCACCATACTTCTGGCTGGAGAATCACCAGAGAATTATGTACCGGTCACCGGTACAGAAAACAATCCCTGTATCGTCTGCATAATAACCATATCTATTATAGCGATCAGCTGATCAAAGATGCTGTGCCTGATGCATGTATTGTGCTTGATCCTAATTAAGCTAAAGATAAACATCAGGTCTATTTTAAAGATGGTCTGATGGCTGCAGCAGATATTAAAGCTATCCCCTGATAGCCAGTAGGAACATCTTCAAACCCACTCTGATACAATCGAATCATCCGTTCGTTTTTAATTAAGCGATCATGGGCAATTTTACTGTGACCAGTAATCCGCCTTCCGAACGATTTTTTATAATGATCTCGCCCCCATGAATCTCTATTGTGCGTTTACTGATCGCTAAGCCTAACCCAAATCCAGAGGCGTTCACCGGTGCGGTCGGCACGCGATAAAATGGTTCAAAAATTCTGGGAAGCAATGCTTCAGGAACACCTCCACCCTGGTCCTGAACAGTGAGGGTTAATTGTGAATCCGTAAGTACTGTAGTAATCTCTATAATCGTACCTTCCTGAGTATACTTGACTGCATTGCGAATAATATTTTCAAAAGCCCGATAAATCATCTCACCTTTGACCCGACTTACAAAATGCCCTTCTATATCTGTACTGACTGTGCAGGATTTCTGTTTCGCTTCAAATGCGGCATCTTCAGCAATTGACTGGATAATTTCAATCAGATCAATGGAAACACCCTCTTCTGTAATCGAACTGATCTCAATGCGCTCTAACGTAATTAACTCCTCTAATAACTGATCAATTCTGCCGGATTCATTTTTTATTCTCCGAATCATATCCGCACTCTGCTCCGGCTTTTTTTCCATAATCCCTAAAGCAGTCTGGATTCGATTCAGCGGTGAACGGAGCTCATGAGAAATATCGTGAAAAAAATTTTGACGCAGCGTCGTCAGCTTTTGCAGCTGTTTGGCCATTTCATCAAAATCTTCAGCTAAATCGACAATTTCATCGCGCCTGTCTCCCAGCAAAGGAGCAATACGTACTGAAAAATTTTCCTGACTGGCTTGATTCAAGGCATACTTTAAATGCTGAATGGGACGAGAAAAATAACCTGCCAGAATAAATGCAAAAATAATACCGGAAATAATAGCGCTAATGAGCGGAACCAGAAACATCCCTGAGGAATCCGACATCGGTGGAGGCGGCCAAATCCCCTGTTTAAAAAAATTAGCGAAAACCCAGATGATGCCGGCACCAAGAAAAAAGCTGATGACGGTAGCAATAAAAAAAATTATGAAAAACTTCCAGAATAATCGATTTAATTGTGGCATAAATATACCCGTTCTTATTCTTGTAACAATAAATAGCCTTGCCCCCGAACATTTTGTATCCGGGATTGCCCGTCGGGACGTAATCCAAGCTTTTGCCGGACACTGCTTAAATGAACGTCAATCCTGCGATCAAATGGCGTCAGAGGCCGTCCTAATGCATGCATAGATAAATCATTTTTATTGACGAGTTGCCCGGCATGTCTGATGAGTACCTCAAGAAGATTAAATTCAGCCCCCGTTAATTCCAGAGGCTGATTATCCCAGGTGACTTTTCGATTAATGGTATATAAAGTTAATGCGCCGTTGACTAATATTTTTTGATCTTCCGCTAAAGTTTCATTCATTTTAGTGCGCCGTAAAATGGCGCGGATACGGGCGACCAGTTCTCCCGGACTACAAGGCTTGGAAACATAATCATCCGCACCTAAATTCAGCCCCTGAATCCGATCAATATTATCGCCACGTGCTGTTAATAATAAGACCGGAATCAAGCTGGTTTTCCGAATTCGCTGTAACACTTCAATACCTGAAATAACCGGCATCATTACATCTAAAACAACGATATCAAATGATTCCTGTAAGGCATAATTTACACCCTGTTCACCATCAACAACCGTCTTTACAATAAAGTCTTCCTGTTCAAGATAGCTTGTCAGCATTTCTAAAAGCTCAACATCATCATCAATTAATAAAACTTTACTCATTTCATTGGCTCACATTCGGTACCTAACATCATAGAGATTTCTATCAAAGTTAATTCTCACTGAACGCATTAGAACATAAATAATCGTCATTGTTAAAGGAGTTTTACCTGTTCATGCCACTCTTTAACACAAGAGAAACAGAACTTAACACTCTTTTTTTTACAATACGTCTATCTATTCAATCATTGAGAATGATTATGTATATTAAAAAAACTTATCTCTACAGGATACACCGCTGGAATACAGTAGATTACTTAATATTACTGATTAATATTTTTGTTCTTATTTTAACTGTTGATTATTTAATAAAACATTCATTGAATTATTCAGATGGGCATGTTCAATCAGAAACTCAACAGAAATGCCCGGTGAACATCAGAACTGCTGAGTCTAATCCTGATGTGTGGCAGCGTGCAATTTATGCTGATTTAGAAGAAACGCTGTGTCAAAGCTAAAGATCGGCAATTCAAAATTTAATCAAAAACCCAATGATCAAGAGGCATGGATAATGAAGAACATGAAGTATTATTTTATATCCCTCATCTCAAGTTTAGGGCTTGTACTCCTGGTAATATTTTTCCTCCCTTTGAGCAATGAAAAGTATGCTGTGGCCCAGGAAGAAATTCTCGAAAATAAGCGCAGTGTTTTAACAGTCTCTCTCATTTCCCCGGCAGAAGAGCACTGGCCTGTTTCTATCAGAGCCAGTGGCTATATTGAACCATGGCAGGAAGAAATTGTCAGTTCAGAAATAAGCAATATCCAGCTCACCGATCTGTTTGTAGAAGTAGGCAGCCAGATTGTAAAAGGACAGGAACTTGCGCGGCTGTCACAAAAAAATGCGCGTATTGAAATTGATAAAAAACAGGCACTATTGGCGAAAGCTCAAGCCAACCTCGAAAAAGCCAACTTAGATTATAAGCGCGCCCAGAACCTTAAAAATAAAGGCTCTCTTTCAGCTCAGAAAATTGATGAATACCTTATTGCCACTAAAACTGCCCGGGCAGAGTTAGCCTCGGCTCAGGCAGAACTTGAAGGCGCACAGTTAAATCTTGAACAGACCAGGATTATCGCTTTAGATGATGGCGTTATTGCTTCAAAATCAGTAAATATTGGCGAGGTGGTGTCTGCTGGCAAAGAACTATTCAGAATCATTCGTCAAAGGAAAATTGAATGGGTGGCCGAGGTCAATGCAAATGAAATCCCCACGATCAAAATACAACAACAAGCTATTCTGACCCAATCAGATGGACAGCCACTCACCGGTATTGTTCGCCGGATTACTCCTCAGGCTGATAGTAATACCGGACGCATCAAAGTTTATGTAACCCTTGATGACAGCACACAGGCAATGAGTGGAACCTATGCCAGTGGCCATATCAGAATCGGTGATAAGGAAGCGTTAACCGTTCCTGAAAAATCGATTGTTCAATATGATGGACATAATTATGTTTATCGATTAAAAGACAAAACCTATGTCGAACGTGTTCCTGTTATGGTCGGTCGCCGCTATCAGGATAAGGTAGAAATCTTACACAACCTGTCCCTTGATGACGCATTAGTTGAAACGGGCGGCGGGTTCTTATCGGATGGTGCTAAAGTAACCGTAGTATCTTCGCTGGCTTCCAATAAGACACAGATACAAGGACAAACGCTATGAATTTTTCCACATGGGCAATCAAGAATCCCACTCCGCCAATTTTACTGTTTATTCTCTTAACGTTTATCGGGCTGATAAGTTTTCAGCGCCTGCCCATTCAAAAATTTCCGGATATGGATCTGCCCACGGTTCAAATCAGCGCATCCCTTGAAGGTGCCGCACCTGAGCAGCTTGAAACAGAAGTGGCCCGTAAAATTGAAGATAAACTGGTTTCCCTGACCCTGCTTGATCACATCACCACCACCATCAATGATGGCTCAGTAAATATTAATGTTTCGTTTACACTGGATAAAGATCTGAACGAAGCATTAAATGAAGTCCGAAATGCAGTGGATAGTGCCCAACCAGATTTACCTTCAGATATGAATGATCCAGTCGTTTCTAAAATGACCGACTCAGGAAAAATGCTGTTGACCTATCAGGTGCAATCACAAAATCTTGATCCACAGGAACGCTCCTGGTTTATTGATAACGACCTTTCAAAGGCTTTGCTTTCTGTGCCGGGTGTATCAACAATCTCCCGTGTCAGCGGTGTTAATCGGGAAATTCTGATCGAGCTCAATACGGAGGTCATGGAAAGTCTGGGGATTTCTGCGCTGGAAATATC